>PVKE010026517.1:0-22256 GCA_004027555.1 Craseonycteris thonglongyai
TTTGCTTGATATTCGGTACTAATGGATGGATGGGGCATTAGGAAAAACTCCTAACTATGTACCACGTAGGTTTTATTTATACCAGACAGATGTTACTGCAATGTCTTGGCACTAGCAAAAAAACTTGTCTTCATAAAAAATCCTCATTAGGCAATCTATTTGTTGAATCTTTGGGTACAAGTTTAGAATACCCAATTCTAAAAGTTTTGGATTATATTTAATATGCTAATGGGAAACCAAAACATAAAAAGTTATCAGAATATGTTGCAAGAAAAAGGATTTCAGATTTGGAAGCTTCTCACGTTTATAATATTACTCAAAACACACATGGACTTCAAAACACTGTATCATCCTGATTTTTCTTAAATAACAAGTGACCCACAATCTTAAGGGGACCAAGTAAACTCTAGAAGTAGCTCATTCTCCATTCCTAGAACAGTTATACAATGAAAGCATTTGCATTTCAAAGAACTGAAAATTTTACAGAAATACATACATTGACTCAATGTTGGTTTAAAATAATTCCCAATACAGTACTGCATTGAGAGAGCAATCCAAAAACACAGTGCTTCTTCAGAATGTTGAAAAACACCATTTCAGTGAGAAATGAATGGAAATTCCATGAAAAATGGGGGCATTACAGGCAACAAGGTTGCTAAGGGCCCCTAGTCATCCCTACAGAGAGAGTCCCGAAGCTTTTGGCACACTAAAGCTTTGAAAAAAACTCTATGGTTTCTCTCTCTCTCTCTCTCTCTCTCTCTCTCTCTCTCTCTCTCTCTCTCTCTCTCTCTCTCTCTCTCTCTCTCTCTTTCTCTCTCTCTCTCTTTCTCTCCAACCCTCCACCTCTCTTTTTAATTCTAGCAATCCGAAAATAATGTGTCTATAGAACCAACTATGTTTCTATTTTACATCCACTGATATATCCTAGAAGAGGAACAAGCCACAGTATTTCATTTTTTCTAATTACCATCTTTTTATTAAGATGTATTTTATTGTTTGAGAGGAGATATTAGAAAGAGGGGGGGGTGGACTAGAGCAGTCTCCATAATTGTACTTCATCATTTTCCAACATGGTTTCATTACACACAGGTGGGTGGGGGGCATGCAGGGCAGGAACTGGTCTGGGGGCTTCCTGCATGGGAGTCATGCCCACACAAGCCAGGGGCTGAACCCAGGAGGGAGGTGAGAACTGAACTTGGGGTCTCCCACATGGGAAGCACACCCCAGTTCAGCATTTGGGTCCTCATGGGCCAGGGCTGAGATTTGATCCTCAGTCCCTAAGGCTACAAAGTGATCACTTCACCCACTAAGCCAACCTGGCTTCCCAGATTTTTTAATCATGGCTGTTTCACAGTAGAATAATCTGGGAAGTTCTGAAAAAATAGAAGTACTGGGTCCCACCCTCTAAGATTCTGATCTAATTGGCCATATATTGAGCCTGAGTATACTGATATAGTATTTTTTAAGTAACTAAGGTTGATAATCACCATCCTAGACCAGTAATTTTTCAAACTTAAGTAGAAAGAAGGGGAAGATAGGCATTGAGAATTTTAAAAGAATCATCTTCCATCTTCCAGATGCATGATACTTAAATGTAGCCTCTTTTAAAAGTGATATGCCTGAGAAGGTGATTGGAGTTGAGATGTCATGGTGGGCATTCTTTCCTATTTCTTCTTTCACAATCTCTTTTCAGAAAGGCTCCCCTCATACCCACCCAGAATTATGGGGCTGTGAAATGAATAACACAACTTCAAGAGAAATGGAAAGAATGTCTTTCTAAGGGCTCTAACTTTATTTTGACAAACAACTGAAATTCTATGGTTCTGTCAGGTGAATATTTAAGAACTATGATCCTTAGGCCTGTGATTGCTTTCATTCCAGAATTATCAGAAAGTGTGAAAAAAATCTCCTTTAGATCTAATCTTGGAGATTGTGAGGGAAGAGGAGAATGATAAAGTAACCTGTGGTAGAGAATGGTGCAGGTGTGTTTGTGGGGATGGGGGCTTGGGAGACTAGTAATCATCAGAATTAGATTTTGAAAGTTCTCAAAGAGAAAAGCAGAAGGGGAGAGGCTGCTCAGACATCTCCACAAAAATGAACAAACAAAAACAAAGACCCCAGTGATAAGCTAATTTTTTTTCGCTTCTCCAAATATCACGTACCCTAGTATCTATCACATGAGATAAACTATTATTTAGGAAAAAGCTAAAATTAAAAATGGATTGCACAGTGGGAAAATGTGAGGTTATTTCTTCCTTATGTAAACCTGATTTATAACATTATTACATGACCACAGTATAAATAGTAACAATATTGGACTATGATTGGTGGAATGACCAGACCATATTCTAAATAAATTAAAAGGCAAATTAAATACAATTTACTTCTGTAAGAGTATAGAACAAGGTCAATGTAGCCAGCACATGTGGAAGAGATATGAAGGCATGTTATCTTTTAGGACCAGCAGGTATGCAGAACCCTAAATCCTCACTGGCATATGCATCTATCAAGGTCATCGTCTGCATGGGTCCATGTCAGGTTTTCTGGTGGCCAACTGTTGTTCTTCAGTCCAGATAAAAGAAAATGCACAGAGAGTGGTTTGGATTTGAGCCAAGGATCGGCCCATCTGAAATGGCACACCTCATTGATCTTGGAGTTACGCAATCAATACAGGAATGGATTGTGAGGCATAGAAGAGTTCACTCAGCATAAGCACAGCTCACATTCGTCATTCTATGCCTTCTGAGGCCAACAGAGTTGACTGCAAGTACCTCCCTCAGCTCTGGACCACAGTGGTAGAACAAGGGCCAGTTATACACACCTGTTGAAGCATCTTGCCACCACTCCTGTCAATAGGCTCCAACACTCATTTTGGAGTTATTTTTCTACTGAAGTATAAATGTTTGTACTTCTATTCCCATCACGTTCCCATAGGCAAGACGCTGCTAATACATTCTCCTAAGATTCTGAGTTAAGCCAGACTTAGTCTTTCTTAAGGTCACTTTAAAAGCCCACAGAAGCCTGCTAGTGAAAAGTGGATCCTGGTCCTCCTAAGATTCCACTAAGCATTAAAAACAGAGGTAATAGTCCTGGGAACCCTAGGAAGACCGATATCTTGTTTGAGACTATACACAGTCAGTGAACATTTCTCCTTTCCACCAGAAAACCATGCCCAATAAAACCTTAAATATATCAGTTATTTTTGCCCAGGGAGATATATCTCTCTATCTCTATTTCTATCTCTGTTTCTCTCTCTGTCTTTTCTATATTTATTTATCACTTTCTCTATCTATCTCACAGGGAGCCCCAGACACACATATATCTATACACACACATACAAGCATCTAACATATGTGTATTTAACTTACATGGTACCTCTAATATATTACACTTATATGTAATGCTTTTAGGGGAAGCCAGGATGGCTCAGTGGGTTAAGCGCTCACTTTGCAGCGCCAGGGACCAGGGATCGAATCCCGGCCCCGGCCCGTGCGGAACCATATGCTGAACTGGGAGCTCCCCCAGTTCAGTTCTCTCTCTGTCTCTGTCTCTGTATCTCTCTCTCTGTCAAAAATAAAAAATAAATAAATAAATAAATAAAAATATATGTTATGCTTTTAAACATGAAACCTAGACTTAATGAATAAGCATAGTAATAAAAGCAACATTTTATGGATCACCTCATCATTATTATTACATGGTAAAAAAATGTCCTAATAGATGCTCTGTAACTATTGAGCTCATCGGCAATTTTGCACAGTGCCTGAGCCTCCCTATTGCATTCCTGGAAGCTTAACGTTTTCTCCAGCCCAGAACAGCACCAAAGTAAACATTTTCTAACTCCAAGTTTTGCAGCTACATCAGGTTACACTCAGTCCCAGCCTTGTTTCTGGAACCAGTTCACTTCCTTTTTATCTGAGGAAGACAAGATCTCCTCAGATGGTTATTTTGGTGAAGGAGTTAGGAGAGAGTAAACCTTGTCAGTCCCAAAGCACAAATCAGCTACTAATACTGAAGTGGAGTGAGAAGGCAGAGTGTGAGAATGTTATAAGCACATCAGTATATGTTCATAACCTTTTGAAAAAGAATGGTGATGGGCAAGGTGTGTGTGTGTGTGTCTACAGAAAGTCTGAGTTTCTGTGAGACCCTGTGTCTGTTCTGTGATGATCAAGAGTTTCTACTTGGACTCAGAGCCCTGAAACTATTAGCCACACAGGCCAAATGAAAGGCTGCAGGGTAACAATCATTTCCAAAAGCTCAATGACCCTTTCCTTTC
This sequence comes from Craseonycteris thonglongyai, assembly GCA_004027555.1. Lineage (NCBI taxonomy): Eukaryota > Metazoa > Chordata > Mammalia > Chiroptera > Craseonycteridae > Craseonycteris > Craseonycteris thonglongyai. Next base: position 4,277 of record PVKE010026517.1, read on the forward strand.
ATTTCCAGTCTCTGTCTTCACTGGGTTAATTATCTAGTTAATTCATGTTAAGGTGCAAATGATTGTTGAGTATCACTATTATAACCTCTAAGAAGGTGAGTAATCATGAGGTTTGGAAGTAGCTTGTTCCCCCAAATAAACTGCTAATCAGTAAAATACATGTGGAAATTAACTGTGAGCAGAGAGACGGTCCTAAGGATTCTTGCATATACTCAAGTCAAGATAATAGGTTTATTACCAGGAACTTGGTTTCAAAAAATAATTGTCAATTACTAGATTTTATCTTTATTGTATTGAGGGGATAAAATCTCAACCAAAATTAGTGGGTTTTGTGCCTTAAAAAAAATGGCTCTGTCCTGTAAACATAAAGATATTCCTGGATATTAACTCCACCAATTAATTAGACTAAATCTTTTGAGATTATACTTATCTTCCCCTTAATGATTTTACATGGTAACTATTCTGATCTATCTCGTTTTAAGAGCATAAAACTTCTAAAGGTCTATTTTTATGTCTTTTTCAATTATTCTTCTAACGTGTCCTAGAATCCTTTTGAAATCAACATGTCCTTAAAACCTTCTTAACTTCTTTATCCATTGATTCATTGATTCACTCATGTACTGATTTATTCACTCAATTACTATAGGCTGGGGAATTTAAAAGCATAAGTCTATGTTTATGGAAACACTACATTGTGTAAGATAGCTATTCTTTTGGCTATTAAAATTAATTGGTACATCTCTGTTCCAGATTATATTCTTCAAGAATGGCAGAAATTTAAAGTTTGAAAAACATTCCATTTAAATCCTGTAACTACACCCAATGCCAACAACAGCGTCAGTAGTGACCAGCAAAAGCCAAGTGTTTGGTTAAGGTAATTTGGTCAGAAGGAAATACTCAAATTATGTCAATAAGATAAGGCCCAACTCAAACTAGAAAGCAACAGAAATGGATACAAGTGGATATTTTTATAAATACCCCTCTGTGCTACCCTTAGTTAAAATGCCAGATTTACTCATTGGAAAAGGAAGTCCCTTTCTGTTGCCTTTTCCTGTTCTCTTTTTCGGCACCAGAAGCCTCCTCCCTACCTGAGTCCAAGGCCAGTTCTTATCCAAATCAATGACTTTCTGTTCTCAGGCATTTAGGGCTCTTCTATAGCTTCCTGAAAGGACTAATATTTTGAAGAGGTGGAATCTCTCATCTCTGCAGGTCCTTGCAAACCCCCAAGTTTTAGGTTTATATGTTCTCTTGTAGGCAACAAGGGAACAAGGAAGCAGAAGAGCTAGATATGTATATATCTGGGACCAAAATTGTGACCTTTTCTGCTCAAAATTTTAAGCTTAGTAACATAACAGTGGAATGAGAAGAAAAGAGAATTACCTGACCTTCAGGATCCCTGAAGGTTAACACAAACAGCATCAGTGTGCAGGGCCGTACCTGTCTGAACTGGCTTGTTGGTACAGAACTGACTTACCCTGAAGGGCCAGGCCATTTATGCTGCATAAGGCAGTGAGTGGCATTTGAAGAACAGATTTAAATTGCAATCTGAGGTTAGGTTTAACAGCTGGACAACAGAGAACTATTAACTTTGTCAGACCAAACAAACTGAACACTCAAGGACTCGATGAATAGGGCTAGTAAGTCTCCCTGACTTGGCTCATTATGAGGAGTGCAGGACTCAGAAGCATATTTATCATTCCTATGAAATTGATGCCCAGAGAACCAACCTAATTAAATACTTTATTTCTGTTTCCACAGTCAGTGTGGTTGAATAGACCTATTCTTTGCCTGAAAACCATCTTCAGTTTGTTTATTTGTTCTGCTTTCAGAGATTAAATTCTTCCCTCAAAGACTGAACCATTTCCAAGTTCTTTTGCAGCTTTACAGTGTTCTCCTCGAGCATTTCTGACAGAGTCCTTGAGTACCATTGTCAAGACCTAACATCAACTTCTTCATTGCAAAGCAGAAAACAATAAATGCTGATGTTTCCATGCATCCCAGGGGGAAAGTACACCAGAAAAGTCTCAAGACAGTCAAATAATGAATCAGTTGCTTATATTACTTATATTAATTGGAATGTATTGTTCATTATTTTCTCCTCCAAATGAAAGAGCAGCTTAGAAAAAGTATATAATGATAAAATTTTTAATGTTTCCATCCTAATGTTAAGAAGTACAAAGGAAATCTTCTAAGTACCTTTATCATAAATATTATACTTCTTAGATCACAGATTTACTTATATCTTTTTCTCTTTGCTATTCTTATGAACATTAAAATCGTATAATTACGATATTCTGAGTACAAAACATTAGTCCTCACATAAAAGAGATATATGAGCATTGGATTTATTTTGATAAATTTCACAGGCTTTCTAACAGGCTCTTTAACCTGGTAACTGCAACCACATCTATATCTCCCAGTTTTTAGAGTTCCCTTGAAGGCTTATGATGAGAAAAAACTCCACCAGAGTCTCCTGATATGATACATGCAAAATGTTGGAGAATTTTAATCTAAATAGAATGACTGCACAAATTAAACATATATTCCTTCACACCTTGTTTGTTGGTTTGTTTTTTATTGCATCTCCTTAGATAACACTCTTAAATAAAATATCTAGCATTCTTATAATGGACTTTTAAACCTCACTTTAATTTTCTACTTTTTATGTAAACTAGGTGTATTCAATTGTGACGGTTGCCATGAAAAAATAAAAGCACCGTCACTTCTGTAGGCTAGAAATCTGAAATCAAGGTGTTGGCAGGATTAGTTCATTGCGAAGTCTCTGAGAGAATATTGGTTCCGTGCCTCTCTCCTAGCTTCCAATGGTTGCTGGCAATCCTTGGCATTTCTTGGCTTGTAAGAATTCTCTGCCTTAAACTGAGAGATAAAACTACAAACTTCTAGAAGAAAGAGTAGGGTATAAGCTCTTGACATTGGCCTTGGAAATAATTTTTTGGATATACTCGTAGACCAAAAGCACAGGCATCAAAAGAAAAATAGATAAGAGCAATTTCATCAAACTAAAAAGCTTTTCTGCACCATGAAGGAAACAATCTAAAAAATGAAAAAGAAATCTATAAATTAGAGAAAATGTTTGTAAACCATATATCTGATAAAAAGTTATTATCCAAAATATATCAATTCAATAGTGGGGGAAAAAAAGAAAGAAAAGAAAAGAAAAGAAAAGAAAGAAAGAAAGAAAGAAAGAAAGAAAGAAAGAAAGAAAGAAAGAAAGAAAGAAAGAAATCCAAATAAAAATTGAGAAAAGGAACTGAATAGATGGTTTCCCAAAGACATTATACAAATGGCTAAAGGGTATATTAAAAAGGTGTTTAACATTACAAATTGTCAGGGAAATGCAAATCAAAACTACAGTAATATATTTCCTCATAATTTTTAGGGTAGCTATTATTTTTTAAAAAGATAAATAATGGCCAGGATGATGAGAAAAGGAAACCTGCATACACTATGAGTGGAAATGTAAATTAGGGCAGCCCCTATGGAAAACTATATGGAGATTCCTCAAAAAATTAAAACTAGAACTTTCCACTACAGGGTATAGATCCAAAGGACTTGAAATTAGGATCTCGAAGAGATGATCTGCATTCCCATATTTATTTCATTATGATTCACAATAGGCATGTCATGGCAGCACCCAAATGTTCATAATGGATAAATGAAGGAAATGTGTTATATTCATGCAATGAACATACGCTAAGTGAAATAAGCCAGACACAGAAGGACAGTACTTCATGATACCACTTATACAAGGACTCTAAAATGGGCAAAATCATAGAAGCAGCAAGTAGAATAGTAGTTGTCCAGGGCTTAGGGGAAGGGGAAACGGGGAAGTATTAATCAAAGGGCCTAAAATTTTAATTCTACAAGATGAATAATGCCCAGTGATCTACTATACAACATAGTGCTTACAGTTAACACTTTATTGTATACTTCAAAATTTCCTGAGTAGATATTACATTAAGTGTTCTTATCACAAAAGTAAATAAATAAATAATGAGGAGCTGAGGAAACTGAAGGTGATGGATTCATTTATGGCTTCAGTTGTGATGGTGTCAAGGTGTATATTTATCTCTAAACTCATAAAGTGTGTATACATTAAACAGGTGCAGCTTTTGATGGCTATTATTCTCAATAATGTGGTTGAAGAAAATAAAATTAAAACCCAGGAAAATGTCATTTAAATCTGTGTGCTCCTGTCATTTTTGGACATATAAGAATCTTACCAGGAAGGAGAAGAAGCCCACCCTAATCCAGTGTGACTTATTTTAGCACGATGGCATCTGCAAACACTACCTTTTCAAAGTAGGTCATGTGCTGGGAGTCTGCATGGACATCCATTTGGAGAGAACACAATGCAGCCCACTTTACTGAGTAAACGCAATCTCACTTTCAGAAAGGAGGAATGGAAACAGGAATAAAAGACAGCACTTGGCTGGTAAGGTGGGATCCATGTAAACACCAATCTCTTACCAAGAGGCTAGCATGCTCTCTGATTATATAGCATGTGGCTCAAAGCTTCAGCACTCTGAAGGGTTTTCAGAGCTTGCCTTTGGTTCTAATTTCAAACACAAACTACTCCCAAAACCCTCTCTGTAAATTATTTAAGCTCTTTACTTTTTCTTCATTTTTGAATTTATTTCTCTCTGTTCAATGAGTTTCTGATTTCATCGCTTTCATTGAATGTTCCAAAATGACCACAGAGAAAAACACTTCATAGCCCTCTGCTACAGCTTGTGATAAAACCTAGAGAAACTTCAGGGCAAAGGGGGTGCTTGCCATTTTATGATATTGATTCTGACATGCATATGTGTGTATTTGTTTGTCTTTTATTTGTGTCACTCATTAAACTTATTTTACTCCTTTTTGATAGAGTCTGGCAGCAGAGGTTTCAAGAATCATGCCAGCAAAAATATGACCAAATGTAAGATTGAGGGTGCATTTGGCTATATTTTAACATGTCTGTGAATTGTCCAACAGAGTTCCCAGAGGCATAAGAGAGTCTTCATCAGGAAAAACAAGTTATTTTATTATACATTTAGTGCAAACCCCCATAGCCAAAGACTTTCAACACTAACTGAAATCAGGAAGCAATTTTATTTTAGTTTCCTGTTATTGCTTCAGTCTAAGTCTGATTCTCTCTTAATAGCGGTCCCTTTTTTCTTCTGTGGATATATTTTAGTACTGTAACTTACATCCACAAAAGCTTTTCTGTAGCATTGTACCCACATAAATACCAGCAATGCACCACTGTAGGCTCTTCTTGCAGCAATTATTTCACAAATCACTTATGTAAAAAGGTTTGGATTAGAGAAACTAACTCTCCCATGGTTATAATATAACTCACAATTAGAAGGTTCATGTTTTGGCTAAGCTATCAAATCAGCATGGTTGAAAGCAGGCAAATGGATTCCTTTTAAATAATTGGTATTGATTTTGCTTTTCAGGTCTCATTTTTAGACTATATATTTCCTTCCAGCATCGAAAGAATACAAGCACACACATTTATATATTTTTACACAACATAATTTGGTAATTAAGTATTAAAGAAGCTATTTTTCTGAACAATGAAACTGATATAGAAATATAGATCCATGACTTGTTACATTCCATTTTAAATCTTTTATCCCGAAATAATGCCCTAACAGGCAACTCAGGATTGAATTGTTTGCATTTAAAAACATTAAACATGTATAGTAAATTTGGGAAGATTCATTAATTCTGCATAGTGAGGAAAAATCATAGCTTAAATGTTTAAAATATATATTTATTCCCAATTTTGGATCTTTAGGCTTTTAAAAAATAATTTATTTTTTAGAGAAAATAAAAAATTATTAAAGAATCAGTGAGCATCCATTCTGATATCATTAATAAAATATTTTCTAAGTCAATTCACATATTCTTGCTTGGGATCTAAATCAACATAGGTCTTAACTAAACATATTATATAACTCTATGTAGGACCAACTTATAACTAAATCATGACTTTTATATTTTATTGCCCTTTAGACCAGTTTTAAATAACAAGTATCCTCATATTTTTAAGTCCAGAATGCTACCACCAAAATAAAAATTTAGCTGCTGAACTCCATGGAGACCTGTTTCCTAACATGAAAATAAAAGTTTACTTGCTCAACCCCATGAAGACCTGTTTGTTTTAAAAAATTAACATTATAGCACAATTTTTAATATAAAGATTGTTACATAAAAATTTAATATAAAATAATTTAACATTTTAATATCTTTCATATAACATATAAGTATTAGAGCGATCCCTCAAATTAATGTGTTCTGTGAAAATCTCAGGTGACAGGTGGTGGCTAGCCAGGAAACACTCCAAGAAAGGGCGATCCCTGCAATCATAGGGAATCATTTCTTTATTGGGTGCATAGAGGGCGTCTTGAATATTTGTTATACAAATTTTACATCTGTATGTGCTTGGTAAGGTCAAAGGCAAACCATTTACTTACTCTTGAACTAGTCTTTCTTATATCTATAATTGAACATATGGCTCCCATCCACTCACCCTACCTTGCCAGCCTCAAAGACTGGACAAGCATCGACCTCACACGAGAACTGAAACAATCTCCTTTAAGAGTAATTTTACTAATATGTCTAGGAAGTGATTATTACATGGTCTGCAGTCAGGAATGAGCATATTTTAAAATGCTGATTCTGGGTGGTGAGCCCATAATGCAATGCAAAGACAATGTAATGTAGAAATATACACATGGAAACAATGCCATTGTTATCAACCAATGTCATCCCAATAAATTTAACAATACAAAAATAATAAAATAAAACAAAATTCCAACAACTCGTGAATTGTCCAACTTATAAAGTAGGAGAGAAGAACTGCAAATGAAAGGAACCAGTACTGAGCTACCAAAGTAGTAGAAACACTATCTCCATGGTGAGAGTTATTCATAGGCTGAGTCTGAAGATTAGTGGAGCCAATGTGAGCAAAATTCACTCTGCACCCCGAGGCACTCCATAAGACAACAGCCATAAGTGTTTTTTAATTACTGCTGAGAAATGAGAGAAATAAAGAAGTATGTCTCCAATCCATTCCAGAATTCAGAGGGAACCACACTATTCTGCAGGACCTGGGAAAGCAAAGCAGGCCTATGTATGACCCCATTGCTTAAGCAGGTGTTGACCTGCCCATGGGAACCACGCTTTTCACTCCTGAATAACTCAGACTTAGGGAAACATATTAGAGCTGATCAGGTGGATTCAGTTTAACAGAATTAGGCTTTATCATCAATAGCAGAGAATTATCACAATTCAAATACATCAGAGTTTACATTTCCATCAAATAAAAGAAGATAGAAGCAGTTTCACGTCCTCACAATATCTGGTGTTTTCAATCTTTCCATTTACTATTCTCAATGCGTTTTCTCCCTCAAGTCCCCACCATGGTCAAATATGGCTGCTGAAGTTCCAGCTATTACAACTGAGCCTAGGCAAGAATAGAAGGAGGGGGTAAAAAAGGCAAAATCACATGTCTCTTATCTGAGTAAGTCATCCTAAAAAATGTTCACCAAAGTCCCATTCAAGCACTTCTACGTGCCTCTTCTTAACCACCCTCTATAGGAGGAGGTGTAGTTAAATATAAACTTTCAGCTACACATTGCGCCCCATCAAATAAATCCAGCATTGTGTCACTAAGGAAGAAAGACAGCCTGGTTATTGCTTAACAATTAGACATCTCTGGCACACTTAGAGGAGAATGGGTTTCCCCAGGGGTTGGTAGAATTGGCACCATGCATGAGAGGAAGGCATACTCCATGAAAGCTGGCAGAGGGCCAATACCGGAACAGCACATGTACACAAGGGATACACGGCAAAGGGTGGAACTTCCTGGCTGCTTTTTCACGGTTTCAAAAAAAAAAAGCCATCAATGGCCTCCAGGTCTAAATACTTTCCTTATCCTACAATCATAATGCACTTGCATTACACACACCTTTTAATAAAAGCATCTCCACTGCCAGTCACTCAAAGGGCTGGCCACAGTTCATATTTTTTAGACACACTTTCAGAATTGTTATGCATATAAAAAGTAAAGATTTCAATAAGGAGAATATAGGGGGAAAGAAAAAAACAATTTTATGTGTGTAACCCAGGAGATAACTCCAGACAGGTTCTTGCAGGATGCGGACAAGCTGAAGAAAAACCGAGGAGCTGAAGGAAGGGAGTTAATGGCACTTAAATCTCACTGGCAGCCAAGCAAGCAGCATCAAAAGCTGTGGGAAGTTCCCAACAGCTTTTTTATATGCCACCACACAAAGGTGGCTACATGCCAGCCTATCACAGAAGCTTCATAACAAGTTACATAGGCAACTAACCCGGTAATGACGTATGTGAGGGAGACTGACCGACTCTGTTTTCCATACAAGGTGCAATTTTCACTTTGAAAAATGCCATCATATTATGTATTATTCCCATCTGTGTCTTCAAATTTTTAGTAACATACACGCAGTTTCCAAGATATATCTATATCAGTATCACAGGTTTACCTCAATCGGTTTAAACTATGTAATACCTTGTTATATGCATAATTTATTCAAGGATTGTTCTATTGTTAAATTAATTTAAGAAGATATCAAAAGTTCCTCCAAAGAGATTAGACCAATTTTCACTGACAGAAATGTGCATCCATGTGTCTGATAACCTCAATATGAGGTCATATGTGATTGTTAAAATTTTTGTCAATATAATAGTTAGAAAATAATATCTCTTTGTTATGGCTTGCATGTTTTTAAATTGTATTTTAGGGAAAGCCCTTTTTTCATCAGCTGCCTACTCAAATTACAATCACTGTAACATCCTCCTCCCACTTGATATAAAAAAGCTGAGAGGAGGAAGGGTTCACTTAGGGGGTACACACAGGCAGCTATCTCTCCTGAATGAAGTAGGAAAGCAGGAGAGGAGGCCCCCTCTTATCATTTTGATTGAATATGTTAGAACCAAAAGGATTGGTCAGAATTCTCCCTAGCGCTGGATCTTCAATAAAAAAGGCAAAAACAACACCTGGCTGACCTTTCATCTTTATAGGAAGCTCCTGGGAAGTGAGTCAGGAAAGACTATTCTAAGGGAGTTACTAGTGAGACATGAAATTGTAGTTACCTAAGATGACTGAAAATTTATAAAATTGAACTAACTACTGAAGATCTATTTGGAGGTGTAGGAAAGTTTTACAAAGCAAAGTTAGATGTATTAATAATAATAATAATAATAATAATAAGGAAACCTTTCTCATTCACTGTGATTTGAGGCTCCTCCAACTTTTTGCCTCTGCATGAATATATTTGCATATCTATGTATGTGCAAACATGTGAAATATTGTGTGTGTTTCTATGCATGTATCAGTGATGTCCTAAGACTAAGTGAACAAATCATTATTTTCAATGTAACCCAGTTTTTTTGTTCACTGGAACACCAGCCTAATTACTTTGTGCAATTCTGTATTTTTTCTTCCTAAACTGTACCCACAGTCTTCCTAGCAATATCTAATTGCTATCTTAATCAAAAGCTTGAAAATTCCTTTGAAGCAGGGCTAAACGTCAGTACACAATGGATGTGTATGTGTTAAATACTGAAATTCTTTTATACTAGATGCAAAATATCTACTGTTTGACTTTTTGGTCTCCTTCACTCATCCCACCCACAACAACCCTTCTCTAGTCACAGAACTTCTCTAGAATCCAGTAAAAAAAAATAAATAAATAAAATTGAATTGATTCCTAGCACAACTCTCTACAAAGCCATCACCAGTATTCATTTGAATTAATCCCATAGTTACATATTTTAAACATAACCTCCTTTGAAGGATTATATACAGTAGCATCTAGATTAATAGAGAAAGATGTTTTAATGAACAAAGATCATCTCATACTCTAGCTTAAGTTTCCAAAGCCAAGTCGTTTGCATATTCAAATTTTTATCAACATTTTACACTTAAATATATAAATTAAGTAATTTGTTAGTTTTTATAAAGAAGTATCTATCATCATGAAGGTACTGTCAACTAAATGGATCTTTAACAAGATTTTTTGGTGTTTGCTTAAAAATTGATAGAATCGTGCATTCATATACAGTAAATGAGCCTTAGGGTTCCCATGGCAACTTGATTACATCAGCAGAAACAAAATTTTTTAACATATAGGAATGACTGTTCTGTATCAATTGCACTGAGTTTAGTCTTTCAGGTATCTCCAACCTTTCAGAGTCACATGTCTTAGTGCATTCCCAGGTTGTTATTGATAAAAATAATGATAAACAATGCAAAACAAACCATGCTGAGTCTTAAGAAAAATCAGACTCGCATTATGTTACCTGAGGGAAGAACGTTTCTCTCCACAGATAGCGTTTTGTTCTGTGTCACATGAGAAATTCTATCGGCCACTTACTTCCATTGGCTACTGGTATGCCCGAGCATGGACCGTACAATGTCCCCGTGCTTCTAGTGAGTAGACAAAAGAGTCTCTCCCTGTGGTGACTGTCATCCAATACTTGCTTTCCAAATTCAGGACTTACAAGTATTTGATTGCTACATTCCATGCATAACTAGTTTGGAAAATTAATACCTATTAATTAATAAGTCATCCACAAAACTGGCTTGATGGTTTTTAATTAACTAATTGGTTGAAATGATGAGTGTTATAATTCAAATAAAAAGAAAAAAAAAAAACAGGGAAGCCAGGATGGCTCAGTGGGTTAAGCGCTCACTTTGCAGCGCAGGGGACCGAGGATCAAATCCCGGCCCCAGCCCGTGCGGACCCACATGCTGAACTGGGGAGTTCCCCCAGTTCAGTTTTCTCTCTCTCTCTCTGTCTCTCTGTCTCTCTGTCTCTCTGTCTCTCTCTCTCTCTCTCTCTCTCTCTCTCTCTGTCAAAAACAATAAAAAAAATAAAGCTTAAAAAAAAGAAAAAAAAAACAGTGTTGACAGGAAAGGGGAACATATGGTTATCATAATGCTTTACTATTAAAGTGCAATTTACTGATATTTTCTATTCTATTTTTTTTATTGTTTTGACAGAGAGAGGAGAGAGAGAGAGATACAGAGACAGAGAGAAGGGGGAGGGCCCGGAACAGTCTCCATAGTTGCACATCATCCATTTTTTCACATAGTTTTTTTCCAGAGGTGGGCGGGGCTGCACAGGGCTGGAACTGGGCCAGGGTCTTGCCCCAGTGAGAACTGAACTGTGGGCACTCCCCAGTTCAGCAAATGGGTCCACACGAGCCAGGGCCGGGATTCAATCCTCGGTCCTTGGGGCTGCAAAGTGAGCACTTAACCCATTGAGCCATCCCGGCTTCCCCCTATTTTATATTTTTTTAAGTGTGTTAGTCACAAGCTGCTTAATTAATTTTATTTCCTACTAATAGGCCCTGACCCACAGTTTAAGAAACAATGATATAACAAGTTTTTCAAACATACATGGCCTGACCCAGCCTACCTGAAAGATTCTGTTATAGCAGGATTCAGGTGATGCCCTGGTCATGTATATTTCTAAGACTCCTCAGGTAAATCTGCTGTATTTCAAACATATACCCCAAACCAGGCTGTGATCAAAGCAGAAAAGGTAAATATATTGTAAAACTAATAGTGTGAAATCAAAACACAATGAAATGGTTTCATGATCAAGTAGAGATTCATCGTTTATAGGGACCAGTGTTCATGAAGCCACTGGGAAGACTTTTCTCTGCATAAATGGGGGACAGACACTGACCACTTATATCTTTTTGAGCATATGGATTCTGTACTTCCCATGTTCAACCTTCAAACTGTATGTGATATAATCAGTTAGGTTTCTGACCTCTACCTAACTTATTCATTCATACCTTTTCATCCTAAAATTATAACCAAGTCATCTTGATTGGAGCTTAAGCTTGTCCCAAAAGCTAAAAGCAATCATCAGTAAATAATCTTTTTAATTGCTTTTGTGAATGATTAATCACAACCATGAGAACAGGGACTGTGTCTGTTTCATCTACCACTTAGTTCCCAGTGGTACTGAGAACTATGTTGGGCCTACATTGGGTATCAATAAATATTTGAATAAATTGTGCCTAGAGGTTTCACTAGTTTAATTCCAAGAAAGCAGCCCAATTTCCCTTACCTCCAAGCCCTTAGCAGAGGCCACACCATGTTCTCATGTATGCACAATAATAATCATTTAAACTAATTGACTAAATAAGCTGACAGAAGAAGATATTGGAAAAAAAAAAAGGATGAAATTGATGTCAATAAGAAAGTCAGGTATATAACATATGCAAATCCTATCTCTTATCTTGAATATAGACATTGAGACTAGATAATTTTTTAGACATGGTTTCAATGAAAAATTGAAATTGTATGTATGATGCTTTCCTTTGTAGCATATGCAATAGAAATAAATAAATACTAAGCCAAAACAAATCAAAGAAGCAAACAATTTTGGGGAAGGAGTAAGGTAAATTTTCAATGGTAGAAGATGGGTTAAGTAAATATGGCATGTTCTACTCAATGGAATATTCTGTAGTTATTAGAATTTATTAAGGATATAAAATATCAAATGAAAAGATATGACAAAATTAAGCACACTGTGTTTACAACTATATTAACTAAAGCACTGAAGGGGAAAAGACATAAATCACAGAGTAAATGAATGTAAATATTATGTTATTAATAATAGTAGTTGTGCTGAGATGGTGGGGTAGTACATTGTTTCCCTTTCTCTTATTTCTAAAGTTATTTGCAAGTTGTTAGAAGATATTTGTTAATTGCCTTGCCAGCCTTTCTTATTCCTACAGAACCATGGATTTTCTAACCAGGTGGTTTAGGCGGAACTGACCTACCTTGGGCTCCAGAAATGGGCCATGGTTACCATAAGCCTGCAGCATATTCCATCCCACTAGCCAGAGTTATTGGTTCAGAAATAAATATATTTACTCAAAATTATATCCTGAAGGTTAGTTTCCATAACCCCATGCTTGGTTCCAATTATATTAGCCTGGTTTTTCTTGAAAGCATAACCTAAAGCAAGAATTAAATTGGTGGGTAACATTTTATTTGTAAGGGGCATGCCTTGGCAGAGGAGAGAGAAAAAAAGAAAGTAATCATGAGAAGATCAAAGCAATGTGATGTGGTATGTTACACAGGATGCCAGTTCACAAGGTCTGAGACCCATAGCAGGCGGCTCAGCAGGCCTACAGGACAACTGCAAGATGAACTTCCTCTTTGCAATACTTCAGGAGATGTCTCTCTTCTTCTTCTTTTTTTTTAGTTGTTAAATTTATTGGGGTGACATTGATAACAACTACATTGTTTCCAGGTTTACAATTCTACATTACATTGTCTATCCATCACATTATGTGCTCACCACCCAGGAAGGCAGTGGGGAGATTCCTTAAAAATCTAGGAATTAAATTGCCATATGACCCAGCAATCCCTTTCCTGGATATCTACCCAAAATACCAAAAAACCTTAATCTGCAAAGATGTATGTACCCCAATGTTCATCACAGCACTGTTCACAGTGGCCAAGTCATGGAATCAACCAAAGTGTCCTCTGATAGATGACTAGATAAAAGAGTTGTGGTACATTTATACAATGAAATACTACTCAGCAATAAGAAAAAGTGAAATACAGCAATTTGTGACAACATGGATGGACCTTGAAAACATCTTTATTAAGCAAAATAAGTCAGAATGACAGAATCAAGAAACATATGACCTCACTTATAGGTGGAATATAAAACTGAAAGGAACAAAGAAACAAAAACTCATGGACGTCTCTCTTCTTTTTTTTTTTTTTAAGATTTATTTTATTGTTTTTGACAGAGAGCGACAGATAGATAGATACAGAGACAGAGAGAAGGGGGAGCGCCCAGAACAGTCTCCATAGTTGTACATCATTGGTTTTTCCACATAGTTTCATTCCACAGGTAGGCATGAGGCTGCACAGGGCAGGAACTGGGCTGGGGTCTTCACCCCGGTGAGAACTGAACTGGGGGCACACCCCAGTTCAGCATATGGGTCCGCACGGCCAGGGCCCGGATTCAATCCTCGGTCCCCAGGGCTGCAAAGTGAGCGCTTAACCCACTGAGCCATCCCGGCTTCCCTGATGTCTCTCTTCTTGAAGGCCATGTCTCCTTGCTGCTCTCCATGACGGTAGGCATCACACATTGCTCTACACTCTCCTTCCTTTAGTTCCCCTCTCTTCCCCTTCCCTCCCATTGTCCTAGACTTGAACCTACAAAAAAAAATTAACATATTAACATTTACCTCAGTTTCTCTTCTCAACAGTGCTATGACTAAGATAGATTATTTTTAAATTCTTTTCCAATTGATCTGTTTTTCTTCCAGTAAAATTATGTTGACCTGGTAATGATAGGGGTGGAAGTTTAGTTAGAACTAGCATCAGGGTTCCTATATTTTCATCTCTTTCCTTGACTAACACCTTTTGAAATTTATTACATGAATACCAGAGCTTCCTAGGCCTTGTTCACTGGTGTTCCATGTTTCTTGTTACTGGGTTTTATAACGATGCTTTAGGCAGAGATGTCTATGATCTGGCATTACTCTGGCATTTTTTACCCAGAAGTGCCACCTCATACGTTTTTAAGCTGAAGATGAAATAATTAATTTAAGCTTACATCATATTCTGTTCCCTGTGCTTAGAGGTATTGGTTCAGGAATAAACATATTCATTATTATATTTTACAGGATTATTTTTTGGTTATCTCGTAGAGGATGGATACACTAAAATGTGAGTAATGAGAGAAATCAGTTCTGTCAACCTTCCTTTTGTCAATCACATGAGCTCACAATATACTGCAATGTCCATTTTTTGTTTGATGGTAAATACATATATCATGTTGTTAATTTAGCTTGACTATTTTGGGACATTCAAATTTTTTCCCACCATATATATTAGATCTACTAAGTGTGTGGGAATTCATTTATGGATTTTGACTTTCTCCTGATCTCAAGGTTAGTTGCTGTAGGCAGAATTTTAATTCCTATGACCCTCACCCCTTAGTATTAAGCCTGTGGTTTTACATTATTTGGCAAACGGGATTTTGCAGATGTAATTAAGGTTATTAATCAGTTAACCTTAAAATTGAGCAATTATTCTGGATTACCCATTGGGGCCCAATATAATTGCATGAGTCCTTAAAAGTAGAGTGATATTGTTGCAGAAGGGGAAGTCAGAGACATTTGAAGCATGCCAAGGACTCACCTTCCCACTGCTGGCTTCAAGACAGAGGTGGCCATGTGGAAAAGGTGAGCTCTGAGGACATCCTGCATGAACATTGAAGCAGATTCTTTCTGGGAGCCTCTAGTAATGAACAGAGCTTCACTAGCCTGAATTTTGGCCTCCTGAGACCATGAGCAGAAAAGCCTGTCAGGTCACCCTATGCCCGAACGTCTGATCCATGGAAACTGTGAGATAATAAACAGGTGTTGCATTGAGCCACTACTAGGTTTGTGTTAATCTGCAAAGGGAGCAAGAGAAAGCTCACGCAGAGTCAGTTTTGTAAGCCTGGGAAAATGGCGGTGCTTTATATCAAAATACAAAACCCAGAAAAGGGACCAATATCCTTAGACTTTCCTGTGCAATCATAATCTTCCTTACAGTTTAAAATAAAATTTGATGGGAAATTTACACTAAATAATAATTGTTCTGTGGCAGATTTTAGAAGAAAGCCACTCAGGGATCAATGCCACATATCATTGTTATGACAAGTATTTTTCCCTCACCAGTAAAAACTCAAGCTAGTTTGGAGAGAAAAATACCACTGCATATCTTTTTTCTGTGATATGTTGCTTTTACGCAGTGGGCCTTGGGAAAGAATATAACCTTTTTTTTTTTTAATCCATAAATTATTTGCTTTAGTTTTAGACTATAGGATTACTCCTGAAATTTGCCCATTATTATTCAGGGTCTCTGTTGAAATCAGAAGCATTACACAAAATAGCAAACTGACTTACTTTCAGCCACACACAAAAAAAACATTTTTGAAAACAACTAACATTACGATTGCAATTTCTATAAAAAATGAAATTGTACCTCTTTGAGTATGTTTTGTGATTAATAAATATCTATTAGCATAATGAGATTTAAAAAACATATTATAAATGAATATATAATTAATATATTGTCTCCTTGAAGACACAATAACAATCCAATTACAAGCCTACACAAAAACCACCCACAACAGGAATTCTCAATCTTTCACAGCATTACAAATTATAATTAAGTACTTTAATTTATTAGACTTTTAAAAGAATTATTGTGATATAATTAACATACAGTACAGTGCAAGTTTAAGGTGTGCAGCATGACTTGATATACATGTATCGAGAAATGATTACCACAAATTTAGTTAACTGTCATCACCCCATATAGTTATAAAAGTTTTTTCTTTGCAATGAGAACTTTTACTATCTACTCTCTTAGCAACTTTTAAATATACCATTCAGCAGTAACTATAGTCTGTTTTATATTATATTCCCAGTATCTAATTTTTTTTAAAGACTTTATTTAATTAATAGTCTTAATTGTTGGGCTGGGAGCCTTCTATCATTTTGTTTCATTTTAAGTTTTTTTATTGGTTCAGAAATAAAAATCTATCCTTTTCCATTCTGCCACATTTTCTCTCGAAAAGGTAAAATTGTATCACGATGTCTGAAATTTTCTCATTCAATATTTAATAAATTAAAATGAAAAGTTAATGCAATGATAGCAAATGTTTAAGTGGCATAATTGTAAAATATACATACTTCCTCATTCTACTATTCTCTCATCTACGATAGCAGGTTACTTATTTTAAGCAGAATTATTTCTAATGAAAATATAATAAGAATGGCCCCAAATTGACTAGCAATCAGCATCATAATGAATAATGCCCTTCCTCGTTAATTCTTATGATCCTTAAAAGGGTGAACATCCTTTTATTTGTCAAGAACTTGCCTTTGAGGAGCTGAAAGCATGGTGAAGATGTAAATGATACTGATTTTCAGCCTCAGAAGAAAATAGGCTTAATCAACACCATTTTCACCAGCAGAAAACCCAATTGGTTGAGGTTATATGGACAAATATGGGGACAGAGTTTCTAAAATCAGAAAATTTCCAACAGCCCTATTTCACCATATGTTAGGTAAATGAGAGACAATAGCCCCCAACATTATCTTTTTTGGATTGTTCCACAGACTAAATTCTCTTGATCATTGCTCATCTATTTTCTACCCCTGAAATTATTGCCTGTGAAATCTTAGAGCACTTGCCACCTGAAACATTCATTCAGCGTTTATGGCTTTCCATTGCCTGATCTTTCTTTGCTTCTAGTTCATTGTAAATAGAAGTAAAGGGAGAAGTTGGGAGGCAATTGATTTTTTTTTTTTTGAGTGGCTAGTATGTTGCAAGCACAGTACATAAAAGTTGTACTGGGCATATGCCAGGGCATAGTAACCTGTTTTCTTCCTATAGAAAGATGAAGCCCGTGTGACTGAGTTTTATCCAAATAGCTACCTGGAAATTGCAACTTTTGTTAACATGCTAACAAAGGGAAATGCAAAAACTACTCATGCAATTTCATTCTTTAAGTCTCTAAAAATACTAATAACTAGCATTTATTGAGCACTTTCTGAGGGCAGACACTGTTCCAAAGTACTTTGCATGACTATTACTTAACTCCCACAACCACATTAAGCAGGTACGATTTTTGTTCCCATTTTACAACTGAGGAAACTGAGATACAACAAGGTTAGGTAGCTTTTCCAGGTTACCTGGCTGATAAGTGATGGAGAATTTAATTCTGATCAGCCTGGATCTTGAGCCCTTACACCTAACCTCTACCATGGGTCCCAATGTACATCCCTGGTACAGAATGACTGTCCTTTCAGGAGAAATTGGGCTTCTCATATTTGACAAGACTAGCTCACATGTACCGTGTCACCAGCAGCTGTAGGACAT
>PVKE010026518.1:0-22246 GCA_004027555.1 Craseonycteris thonglongyai
TAACTATGCACTGAAGACAAAAAGATAATTTCTCTCTATAAATGTGAAAAGATAAAAAAAAAATTTAAAAAAAAAAAAAAAAAAAAAAAAAAAAAAAAAAAAAAAAAAAAAAAAAAAAAAAAAAAAAAAAAAAAAAAAAAAAAAAAAAAAAAAAAAAAAAAAAAAAAAAAAAAAAAAAAAAAAAAAAAAAAAAAAAAAAGATGACAATAACATCCAAAGTGATCTGAAGATTTGATGTAATCCCTATCAAAATCCCAGTGATGTTTTTCACAGAAATAGAAAAATCCAATTTAAACTTCATGGAATCTCAAGGGACCTTAAATAGCCAAAACATTCTTTAAGAAACAAACAAAATTGAAAGTTCTCACACTTTCTGATTTCAAAAGTTAGTACAAAAGTTCAGCAATCAAAACAGTGGAATACTGGCATAATGACAGACATATAAATCAGTGGAATAGAACACATAGAGCCCAAAAATAGACTCCCACATATATGGCCAATTTATTTTTCAAGGGTGCTGCGATCATTCAAAGGGAGAAAGGACAGTCTTTCCAAAAAATGGTGCAGGGAGAGCTGTAAAGCCTCATACCATATACAGAAAACATTAACTCAGAAATTAACAAGAATGTAATCAAAGACCTAAACTTAAGAGTCAAAACTATAAAACTTTTAGAAGAAAATCTTCATCAATTTGAATCAGGTGATCATTTCTCGGCTATGACACCAATAGCACAAGCAAAAAGAAAAAATAAGTTGGATTTCATCAGAATTTAAAACTTTTGTGCATCGAAGGGCACTAGTGAGAGTAAAAAGACAACCCACAGAATAGGAGAAAGTATTTGTAAATCATATATCTGATAATAGTATAATATACAGAATATATTAAGAATTCCTACAACTCAACAATAAAAGACAACTTGGGAATTCCAGGATAGCTCAGTGGTTGAGCGCTTGCCTCACAATCGCGAGGCCCAGGGTTTGATTCCTAGTCCTGGTCTGAGTAAACCCCTATGCTGAGCTGTGGAGCAACTGGTAACCACCAGGAGGGCTCAGCGGCAAAGGTTCTCACCTCCATGCAGGAGGCCCCGATTCAGTTCCCATCGCAAGCGGCTCCTCGTCCACCTGTGTGGAATGAAACCATGTCACAACTAATGATGTACAACTATGGAGACTGCTCTGGACCTCCTCCCTTCTCTTTCTCTCTCTCTCTCTCTCTCTCTCTCTCTTGTTGCAGGATTCTCGGAACAGAGAAGCGGGACACCAAGGTTACAGGCAGGAAGCAGCGTTCATTGATGCCGGCACCAGCTCAGCAGATTAACATGCAAAGGCTGAGCGCCGTGTGCAGTGGGGCGCACAGTCTTACACTGTCGTTACTTCCTGTACGTCTGTGTGTTCTCCTACTAAGGTTACTGATTGGTTACTAAGTTTGAGGGTAAGGGGCTTATGCAAGGGCTCAGGGATGTCTCATCAACCAGAAAGTCCTGGGAAGGGGGGTTGGTATCTCCCCAGTGCAGCAAGGCCAGGCCAGGCTGCCACACACTCTCTCTCTCTCTCACACCTTCTCTGAAACAATAAAAGAAATCTTAATAAGAAATCTTTAGAAGACAAAACTTAGGCATTTACCAATTTTTAAAAGGAAAAGATATGGTTCTTAATTAGAAAACAAGAGAGCCTAACTCTTCTACTTAAAAAGAGGCATTCAGGAAGCCGGGTTAGCTCAGTGGGTTAAGCGCACTTTGCAGCCCCGGGGACCAAGGATCAAATCCTGGCCCCGGCCCGTGCGGACCCATATGCTGCACTGGGATGTGCTTCTTATGCAGGAAGCCCCCAGATCAGTCCTGGCCCCTGGCTTGAGTGGGTGTGCTTCCCATGGGAGAGGCCCCAGCCTGCTTCCTGTCCGGTGTGGCTCCCACCCACCTGTGTAGAATGAAACCATGTTGAAAATTGATGCCGTACAACTATGGAGACTGCTCTGGGCCCTCTCCCTTCTCTCTGTCTCCATCTCTCTCTGTCTCTCTCTGTCTCTGTCAAAAACAATAAAATAAGTCTTTTAAAAAATAAATAAAAAGAGGCATTCACAAAAATAAGGGTAAAAAATAAGGTATAACATGTGTTAATAATAGCACTCTGCCATGTATATGAAACAGACTCCAGGCAAGTCTTCAGTTTCTTCTCTGTAAAATGGGATTAGCATTACCTGCTCTGCATCACCTCTTCTGCCCTGACCCTCCCCCACCATCACTAAAAGGTAAACACCTGAGCAGGATTCAGGCTCTAAACTGGAAACAAGAAATGGGTCATTTTATTTTTCAACTTTAGCTCATGTTTAATGTACATCTTCAAAAGATATAGTACTTTTTCTTTTTTAATTAAGCAGATTCTGGGGGTGGAAGGGGTGGGGAAATAACATTTTTTCCATGGATGCACACACAAATTTTTCTGTGTTTGCATGAAGGAAAATCTAGTCTTACTGAAGTATAACACCTCTTTTTATTTAACACTTTATAAAAATAACATTAAGTGACACACAAATCAATAGAACAAGAAGTCCCATACTTTAATTAGTATACTTTATACTTCAGAATTTAAAACACAATAATGGAGGGATTCCAGGATCGCTCAGCAGTGGAGACTTGCCTGGCAATTGCAAGGTCCAGGGTTCAATTCCCAGCCCATGAACACCCATATGCTGAACTGTGGTGCAACTGGTAACTGCCAAGATGGCATGGTGGTGAAGGTTCTTGCCTCCCATGCAGGAGCCCCCAGTTCAGTTCCTGTCCCACAAGGTCCCACATCCATCTGTGTGGAGTGAAACCATGGCACAGCTAATGATGTACAACTATGGAGACTGCTCGGGGCCCTACCCCTTCTC
Source organism: Craseonycteris thonglongyai (assembly GCA_004027555.1). Lineage (NCBI taxonomy): Eukaryota > Metazoa > Chordata > Mammalia > Chiroptera > Craseonycteridae > Craseonycteris > Craseonycteris thonglongyai. The sequence continues at coordinate 2,873 of PVKE010026518.1, forward strand.
TCTCTCTCTCGCTCTCTCGCTCTCGCTCTCTCTCTCCTTCTCTCAAACAATAAAATAAATCTTTTTTGAAAAACCATGATAATGGAGGCACTGCAAATCATAGGGAAAAATCAGGATTATGGGGACACTTGGCTCACAATACGGGGACACGGGGGGATTTGCATTTAGGTCATCATCTCACAATGTACATACCAAAATTAAGTTCTTGAAAAAGCAAATTACATTTAGATCATCACTCTACAATATATACCAAAATAAAAACCATAATATAAACTAGCAGAAAAAAGAACTTAGTGTTTACTGAGTCTTTAAATAACAAGCCTTTTTAAAGCTGAAAAACAATTTTTTTTAAGCACAAAGGAAAAACATCAGCAAATTTGACTGCAACAGCAACAAAGGTAAAATTAAAGGCTAACAAACCAAAAAATACTTTTATGTATTTATACATAAATATATATTTATATATGTATTTATATATAAATACCAGTGGTGCCAAAAATGCAAATAATTCAACCACTATGGAGGTCAGTGTGGTTTCTTGAAAAACTGGGAATGGAACTACCACATCACCCAGCAATACCCCTTCTGAGTATTTACCAAAACAATTTGAAAACTTTAGTCCACAAAGATATATGTACCCCAATGTTCATCGCAACACTGTTCATGGTGGCCCAGTCACAGAAACAACCAAAGTGCTCTATAATAGATGACTCAATAAAGAAGTTGTGGTACATTACACAATGGAATATTATTAGCTATAGCAAAAGATGAAATACTCACATTTTCAACAAAATGGATGGACCTTGAGATCATGCTAAGCAAATGAGCCAGACAGAAAAAAACAAGAACCATATGACTTCACTCATATGTTGAATACAAAACTGAAAGCACCAAAGAAACAAAAACTTATGAACACAGTTACTAGTTCAGTGGTTACCAGAGGGCAAGGGGGGAGGGGATGTGTGAAGAGGGAGAGCAAATATATGGTGATGGAAGGAGTACTGACTCTAGGTGGTGAGTACTACAGAATTATACACCTGGCATTTATGTAATTTTTACTAACCAATGTCACTCCAATAAATTTAACAATAAAATAAATTAAATAAAAATAAATTAAATGCTAACAAATAAAAAAATTAATATAATATATATTTATATATATAAATTTATACATAAATACATTTATATATGTGTTTATATATAAATATATTTACATATGTATTTATACATAAATTCCAGGGGTGCCAAAAAAAGCATGCACATTTTAAGAGATGTTGTCTATGTATTACTTTTTGAAGTTGAATTGAATTATGGTAGCAATGTATAGTATGACATTCATTCAAAAGATAGTATTAATCAAATGAATGCTAGCATCACCATGCAACAGGCAGGACAGTCAAAGAAAATGGTGGAAGCATGGTTATCACTCATGGAGCACAAGACCATTTAGAAGTGGTATTTGAAATTCTGTAACATTGTGGAAGTACAACAATGGAAGCATGAGTATACAACAGAACCTCCAACACCCCTAACGACTACATGCATTCATGATAAGTTTGAGATGCATGGTAAATTGAAATGGCACATGCAGTGATACAAATGGACACTTGTCAATATTGCTGAAGCAGTTTGTCATAATCCGAAGTGTCCGGATGGGGATGCCAGGATGTCTCAGTTGGTTGAGCGCTTGTCTTGCAGCCCCAGGGTCTAAGAATCTAATCCCAGCCTGGGCCATGCAGACCCATATGCTGAACTGGGGTGTGGCCCCAGTTCAGTTCTCACCCGGGCAAGCCCCTTATGTGAGAGGCCCCCAGTTTGGCTCACGCCCTGGTGCAGGGGCATGCCTCCCATGCAGCACTCCAGGCAAGGCTCCCATGTAGGAGGTCCCTGGCCGGTTCCCGCCCTGTGTAGCCCTGTGCCCACCTGTGGAATGAAACCATGTAGAAAATGACGTGAAGCTGTGGAGACTGCTCTGGGCCCTCCCACTTCTCTCTGTCTCTGTCTCTGTCTCACTCTCTCTGTCAAAAACAATCAAAATAAATCTTTAAAAAGAGAAAAAGGAAAATTGGCTGGTGATGGTAACCACTTTGAGCACCTCTTGTAATTGCAAAAGTCAAATGTGACTTTTATTCATCTTTTGTTATTGGTATATATTGAATATTACAATTTTAATATACCTTTTTCCTTTCTTAAAATGTATATACATATTTTGACACTGTGTGTGTGTGTGTGTGTGTGTGTGTGTGTGTGTGTGTGTGTGTGTGTAGGTATGTATCAAGTACAAAAGGCAAAGGTAAATATCTTTGCTTCATAAAGAACTCATATTAAACTCATTACCCCTCATTATCACTACCACCATCAAGAAAACAGTTTAAATCCTAAATCTTAGAGAAAGGTTTGGAGATATACATACCAAGCCAGTCCTGAGGGAGTGAGATTAAAGAGATGTAGTAAAGGAGAGGATTTTTTTTGTTTTTATATGTTTCTATATTGTCTTAATTTTATAATAATTACATATTACTCTTGCTATTTAAAAAAAATACATTTTAAGATAAAATGCACCATCACAATAAATAAATAAACAATTCATAAGAAAGAAAATAATACTAGTAAACATGAGTAAATGATTAAACTTCATCACTATCAAAAAGAAAGTAATTAAATATACACTTTTATTTTGCTTCTATCAAATTAGAAAAGAATAAAAAACATAATTCCAAGGGTTGCTATATAATGATTATGATTGCAATATAAATTGGCACAACCCTTTGTAAAGTAATTTGAAGATACAGTCAAGAGTTCTCAAACTATTCATGACCTGGAGCCAATAATTTCATATTTGCTAGATCCATTCTAAGAAATAATTTATTCTAAGAAGTATTTCATATAAGAAATAATATATAAAGAGCTTTATATAAAAAGATAGAAATAGGGATGCCAAGATAGCTCAGCAGGTTGAGCACTTGTCTTGCAACTGGTCCAGGGATTGAATCTCTGCCCTGCCCTATGCAAACCCATATGCTGAACTGTGGCACAACTTTGTAACCACCAGATGGCGGTGAAGGTTCTCACCTCTTATGCAGGAGGCCCCTATTTCGCTTCCTGCCCTACACAGCCCCACATCCATATTCATAGAATGAATCCATGCTGCAACTAATGAGGTACAACTATGGAGACTATTCTTGGCCCTGTTTCCTTCTCTCTCTCTCTCTCTCTCTCTCTCCTCTCAAACAATAAAATAAATCTTTTTTTTTAAAGCTATAAATAATAAATGTCCAATAATATGGAAATAGTTAAATGAATTATATACATGCATTCAATGAAATATTAGACAACCAGTAAAAGGATACTATAAAAAGATTAACTGCTAACACATTATAAAAGTGAGATCAAAGAGTATATAGCATCAAAAAAAAAACTTTTATGAAAAATAAAAATTTAAAACTAATTATACAATATAATTTTAACTACATACTCTTTTAAATGCCTATACAAAGAAAAGAATCAGAAATTAATATTTCAAATGTTACCCTAAAATGGTTTTGTTTTCATGCATATAAGCTCTTACCACACTTCTTATCATACAGGAAGTGTCAGAGAAAGAGTAGGCATTATTTTTGCCTTTATAATCATTATTAATGTGACTATTTTTCATTTGATGAACATGTATTACTTTAAAATAAAAACTACTCCTTTTAAGCACTAAAAACTAAATATTAATGGTGGTGACTCTGAGTAGTAAATTGTGGGTAATTAATGTATTTTTGCTTGATTTTTTCTGAATTTATACAAGAAACACATATTGTTCATATGTTTCAAAGTTTTTTAATTTTATTTATTTATTTTTAAAGATTTATTTTATTGTTTGAGAGAAGATGAGAGAGAGAGAAAAGGGGGAGGTCCCAGAGCAGTCTCCATAGTTGTACATCATTAGTTGTGACGTGGTTTCATTCCACACAGGTGGATGTGGGATCACATGGGGTGGGAACCAAACTGGGGGCCTCCCACATGGGAGACAAGGAACTTCACCACCATTTACATGGTTAGCAGTTACACCACAGTTCAACATGTGGGTTTGCACAGTCCGGGGCTGGGAATCAAACCCTGGAACTTTCGATTGTGAGGCAAACACTCAACCACTAAGCTATCCCAACATTTCAAAAGCTTTTTTTTTATTTCTAACGCATATAATTAGCATGTGGTTTTTACTGGTCTGAATATATGCTGTCCTTAAATTCATGCTGAGCCAATATACTGAATCATATTTACTATAATATGTTAATATTAGTCAAGTAAGTATTCTATAAAAGGAAATTTATACTTTTTACACTGTATACTTATGTAGTTTTACATTTTTATACTGCACATGTATAAATTTGTTAGTAACTGTGTAAGTTTTAAAATAATTTAAAAGAAAAATTGAAGAAAAATCAAAAACTCCCTTAATCTCAGACTATAATCAGGGCACATAATACTCTTGCTAAAAATTTAATTCAACAACTACTCAACTAGTAATCTCAAACAAATACATAGATTTTAGAGTGGTAATTAGCAGTATTTGGAAGGTAGTCCAGAGAAAGAGAGAAAACCCATATAGCCAGTTATTTCTTCCATTTGTTGTCTTGGTTAACAATGGCAGCTTATATGAACTGTTTTCTATTATTTCCAATCCTGTCACACACAAAAATTCAAACAGGAAAGCAGATGTGCCCAGGGCATAATTGGTCTCCCTAAAAATGGCCCATTAAAGTAATGTCAGTGGACATAAGAATAAAATTAAATCAAACAAAGGAACTAGAAAAATAGAAGCTTAAAACTGAAGAACATTACACATTTGGTTTGCTTTATACAGTGATATGAATTTTTTTGCCACAGACCAAAAATCTCTACAGCTGGAATCTAAGGAGGACTAGACAAGTTTACTCAGAAACTAGTCAGAGTTGGAAAAAGCTTTCTGGGGTCAAAATTCCTAATACAAAGAAATAAAGATTCCACTGGCAAAAGCTTCAAAAGGAAAGAAAATGACTTCAGGGGGAAAATCCTTCTAAATAGAATCTGTTTTCACCAATCATGTGTAAAATGAGAAATTAATTCTGCCAGAAGTCAATCAAGGAAAAAAAACTTTGTATGAAACTAACATTACAGGGTTGTATTAGTATAAAGATACATCACTAAGCATTTATATGTATGTAGCTTTCTAAAACAGGTCAGTTACAATCAACCACACAGATTACACCAATATTTGTGAAGTGCAAATGTAAACAGAGAAAGATTGCTTTTAGTTGGGTTTGATTTTTGGCTAGTTTCAAGTCTGCCAAACTTGAGGCAACTGAAAATATTAGCAACTTTTAACTAGACTTTGAGAGTGTAGAAGACATTAGGGAACTTGTTTTCTGCTTTTTTTCCTCACTCTCCACATTGCCCAGCACAAATGAATGATTACTCTTTTAGTGAATCAATAAACTGGCTAGGGAAATAAATGTCAGAGATAAAACTTAGCAATTGAAAGAGAGATATTCTCAGAGTCAAGCAATTTACAGATAAAATATGCAGCATATTGCCTGGGTAGGCTGTTGGTCATCAAAAATCTTTGAGGTCAAAAGTTTCCTGGAAGAAAGGGTTTACTGAACCATATGACAGTCAGAAAAGGGACCAGGTACTGGAGCATGAAGTTTAAACCACTAGCAGCCATAGGACTAGATGGAGAAGGCAAATATGTCTGCCATCCTGGACCTGACAGGGCTCTTTCATACAACAGGTTAGAAAGAGAAAGATGTAAGTTGTTTTGGAAGAATTTACATTAGTTTTAGATAAACAGGGAAGAAGAGGTGAAGCAAAGGAAGTTTGATATAGGGGCATAATCCACAAAAAAGAAGTACATATTTGCTGCTTTTGGATTGGTTGTGGGAAACAGTCCAGAAAGTGAAGGCATAAGGAAGATATGGTGGCATCTGGTGGTTGGCTGTTTTTTTCTAAATAGGAGCTGAAATAGCCACCTAGAAGCTGACTCAAATTTTCAACATACATTCAGGAATGTGAGCAGTCTTTTGTTGGTTTCCTCTGTTAACTGATTAACCTCCTTGTCTCTTTCTCACTCTCTGAACCACTGTAATTTAATTTGTGACATCTCAAATTTTTTCTCTTGTCACTAGCTAAAACAATGTTTTTTAAAAACAACAACAAAAAAAACCTCAGGTCATCCTAACAACTATTTTTTAATTACTCTACACAGGTAGAAAACACTTTGAATTTAATATAGGCCTTTTTTAATATTTAAAAATAAAGTTTCCAGTTATTTATCTTATCACTAAAATAAATTATGCTCATTGACCTCCTCTCCTGAAGAAGGAGGAAAAAGACTTTTAAAAAGGGGAGGAGGGCATGGGAAAGCTGGGATGGCTCAGCGGGTTAAGTGCTCACTTTGAAGTCCCACAAGGACCAAGGATCGAATCCCGGCCCCGGCCCATGCGGACCCACATGCAGAACTGGGGTGTGCCCCCAGTTCAGTTCTTGCCGGGACCTATGTGGGAGGCTCCCGGCCCAGTTCCTGCCCTGCACTGCCCTGTGCCCGCCTGTGGAGTGAAACTATATGGAAAACTAATGTCAACTATGGAGACTGCTCTGGGCCCTCCCCCTTCTCTCTGTCTCTCTCTGTCTCTGTTTCTCTCTGTCAAAAATCAATAAAATAAATCTTTAAAAAAGGGGGGGAGGCAGAAAAACAAAATTGATACAAGCCAAAAAAGACAAGGAAATGAGCACAAGGCCCAATCACCCAGCAGCAGCCAAAGAGACGAGGAAATGAGCACAAGGCCCGATCACCCAGCAGCAGCCACTGTGGACCACTGTCATGTGCATGTCCAGATTCTTTTCTTTGCATGTACAAGTTTTCATTCAAAACATTATTTTATAAACTTTTTTCACTTAATATTGTGTTTTTCTCTCTTTGCCTTTCTCTCCTTCTTCCTTCCCCTTCCCCTATTAAATAATTCGGTCCATGAGTCATTTAACAGCAAAAGATTAAAATCCCTATTTTAATATATTCTTTTTCAGATAGTAAGGAAAAATGTTAACATCTCAAATAATGAGCAAAGGTCATTCATAGGAGACCTACCATGGTTAATAAACACTTTTTTAAATGTTCAACCTTGCTAATTATCAAAACATTCAAATTCAAAAATAAGAATATTGATTGCTCAAGTTGGAAAATTAATAAAATGACAATACCTAATATTGAGAATGGAGAGAATTACCATTTTCCTACAATGTTGATTAAAATCTGGTTTGTCAGAACATTTTTGGAGAGCAATTTGGCAACATTTAACCTTTAAAAAACTTTAAAATGTATGCACTTTATTTAAATGACTCCACTTTTAAGAATGTAGCCAAAAGATGGGGGCCCTGGGATAGTTCAGCAGGTTAAGCGTTTGTCTTGTGGTTGCCGGGTCCAGGTCTCAATACTCAGCTCTGACCCAGGCAAATCCATATGCTAAACTGAGGAGCAACTGGTAACCACCAGATGGCAGCAAAATTTCTCACTTCCCAAGCAGAAGGCCCCCATTTTGTTCCTGCCTCACAAGGTCCCATATCCACCTGTGTGGAATGAAACAATGTCACAACTAATGATGTACAACTATGAAGACTGCTCTGGGCCCTCCCCCCTCTGTCTTGCTGTCTCTCTGTCTCTCTCTTTCTCTCTCTGTCTCTCTCTCTCTCTCACCTTCTCTCAAAACGATAAAAATAAATCTCAAAAATAGACAGAGAAAGACACAGAGAGAGAGAGAGAGATGCTGGGATGCTCAACAGGTTGAACACTTGCCTTACAACCACGAGGTCTGGGGATCAAATCCTGGCCCTGACCTGTGCAAACCCATGTGCTGACCTGTGGCACAGCTGGCGCCAAAGTTTCTCGCCTCCCATGCAGGAGGCCTCTAGTTTGGTTCCCGCTCCGCACGGCCCAACATCCACCTGTGTGGAATGAAACCATGTCACAACTGGTAACAATGTACAACTATAGAGACTGATCTGGGCCTGACACCCCACCCCACTCTCCCACCTCTCAAAACATTAAAATAAGGGGAAGCCGGGATGACATTGAATCAGGGCCCCCGGCCCCCAGCCCATGCAGACCCATGTGCTGAATGAACTATGGTGTATTTCCCATGCAGGAGGCCCGCAGTTCAGTCCTCACCTGCCAGTTTAGCCCCTGGCTCGAGGGGGCATGCCTCCCATGCGGGAGATTCCCAGCCACTTCCTGCCCTGCAGAGTCCCCGCCCACCTGTGTGGACTGAAACCACTTCAAAAACTGATGATGTACAACTATGGAGACTGCTCTGAGCCCTCCCGCTTCTCTCTGTCTCTCTGTCTGTCTCTCTCTTTGTCCCTGTCAAAAAAATAAATTAAATAAATCTTAAAATAAAAATAAATAAAGTAAACCTTAAAGAAAAAGAATGCAATGATGTTGAAAATGTTTATAAGAAATTGTTTTGCAAAAAGTACATTTAAAAGCAATTTCTAAGTGCACTACTTTTGGTTCCTTTTAAGCATTTTTGTTGTTCAATATAACATACATAAATAATAGTGTGCAAAAGAAATAGGTCTGGCTGATGTATCATAAAGTGAATATCTTATGACCATCAAACAGACCCAGAAATAGAACCATTCAAGCATCCCAAAAGGGTCCTGTCACCTCCCAAGCTTTACTTCCTTCCTTCTTCCCAAATAAACCACACTCCTTATTTTTCTTTATAGTTTTACCACTTATAGTATATACTAGTAAATAGAGTTTATAGTTTTCCAGTTTTAAAACTTTATGTAATTGAAGTAATGTGGTATGTGTACTTTTATGTGTGGCCTCTTTCACTCCCTATTGTTGTGCCTAGTAGTCATTTTTATTGTTGTAGGTTGGTATGGGGAAAGCCTTTCTAAATGGCTGCATGAACACACCAGTTTATTTATTCATTCTATTTATTTATTCTGTTCTTGAAGGACACTTGGGGGCTACTATGAATAATGCCACTCTCAATGCTCTTATATATGTCTTTTATTGCACAGGAGCATACACTCTGTTGAGTAAATATTTAGGGGTGGAAATTCAAAGTGAAATAATATGTGGATCTTCAGTTTTAGTAAGTAATGTTAGTTTTCTAAATTGCCTGTAACCAACTGACACTTTCATCAGCAATGTGAAAGTTTTCATGGTTCCACATCTTTATTAATATTGGTTATTGTCAGTCTTCAAACATTTTAATAGTTGTATGGTTATTGAGCAGTATCTTGTGATTTTAATTTGTGTCTTTCTTATTTCTAAAGATCTATTGGCCATTTAAACATAGTTTTTTGTTAAGTACCTGTTCTAATCTCTTGTCCATTTTTTCAATTGGATTTTTTACCTTTTTGGGGGGTGGGGGAGAAGTACAGAATAAAGTAGAAAATGATTTTTTAATAAGTGACTGCATAGATAGTTCATCATACTAATTATAGTTATTTCTGAATGATGGAATTATAAGTGATTTATATTTTCTTCCTGTACTTTTCTGCACTTTTCTAATTTCCTATAATAATTATGTATTATTTTCAGAATATTAACTGTTGCACTATTCTAACAAAAACAATGGGTTTTTGCAAAAGACTGTCTAAGGAATAAAGTTTGAATGTTTAATTGTTGACTTATGGGGCATGTGGATGACTAATGGTAGTGATTCTCAAACTATTCCAAAGTGTTCTACAGCTAAAATTGAGTAATAGTACTATTTTTTAATTTGCAATGGTTTCATTTATTTTGCTTAATGCCTTACAACCAAATTTAATATAAGTTATGAACTTATATACACATCAATGAATTATTAATATGCCAAAAGAATCCAACAGAAACAAAAGTTATGGAAGAAGTTTGAGCTACAATTAGGACAATCATACTCCTATCTGAAGAAGAATTTCTGTTTTCACTCCTATCAGGACTCCTATTAATGTAGCAGCTTCTAAAATAAAAGTATTCGCATCTTGACAAATTACAAGTTAAAAGGTTACAGATTTCTCATACTCTAAAAAACTATCAAATATTAACTGAATAATAACTATTTCCAATTGTATGCAGCATAAAAAGAATTAAAACATAATGCTTGACCTTAAAGAGTTTGGAATTTAATTGTAGAAATAAATCAAGTTCTTATGAAAATAACAAGATACATGGTAATGTATAAAGAATGTAGGTAGTTAAGGAAAACAGACTCCCTTCAGTAGGATGAGTCCTTAAGAGAATGCATAATACAAGAGAAACATAAACTTTGGGTAAATATTCTTTCCTCATTATTGAGACTGAGCACTGTCCTACCATAGGTGTTACCACACAATATAAGATTTTTTATCTAAAATTTTGCTACCTTCTTTACTGTTATTATAGTGGCAGATCAAATGGTTTCAGGATGGTCTCTAAGCTATAACTCCTCAGGGTCACAATACTTTCTCCACTGCTTTACTGTGCTCAACATCTTATTTATACACAAAAACATGCTTTCTTTTGGCCAAGATACCAAGTATGCCCTTGCATGATCTGGAATTTAACTTGGAGAAGCCCTTAAAATGTTACTAGAAATTAATTTCTAGCTAGCTATCATTCTCAATACTTTTAAATTTCACACAGCAACCTGATGTCAGTTTTTATAAATGTTAAATTAAAATTTTTGACACTGAGTATTTAAAATGAACTATTTCAGAATGTAAGACTAAGTAAGCTTGGGATTTCAGTGATGATGGCAGTGTAGGACATGTCAGGAATTTGTCTCTCCTTCTGGAAAACAATATATTGGCAAAATCTATCTTATGTAATTATGTTAGAATTCTAAAGTCTATTCAAAGGTTTGTAGCTTCCAGGGGAAGATATGCCTGGTAAATTGTGGTTAATTTGTATCAATTTCAGCCTAGTGCCGCAGTAGCTACTCATCCTGCCACTCCCCAGCTCATGGAAGGCAGCTAGCTATACCAGTGTTCCTAGAGTGCTTGCAGGAACCAGAGTAGCAATTAGAACTTTGTCCTCCAAATATCAGGAATCTTTGTTCTGATAAAAAATTGCTACTTCTGATAACAAAGGTGCAGACACAGAAGCAGGCCGTCACTGTTGCAACTCCCATCACAATGGTTTCATGTTCCTCCAGCTGAAGCAACTTTCAGGGGATTTCAAGAAACAGTGGCTATTTTATTCTCTTCATTATTCCCTTTTGCCCCCTTTGGGAACTGGGCATTTAAAGATAAGTTATATATAGGGGACATTTAGAAAGTTACCACTCATGACCAAAATATAGGCTCAGAAAATACCTGTGAAGACCTTAAGTCTACATCGCAGGTTGTTCCTGACACAGACATCTATACTAAATTAAAAAAAAAAAAAATCTAAAATTTGCGTGAAACCACAAAAGACTCCACATAGCCAAAGCAATCTTAACAAAGAAGAACAAAGATATGGGCATCACATGGCTAATTTCAACCTATATTGCAAGGCTATAGGAATCAAAACAATATGGTATTGGGCAGAAACTCAGCCACATAGATCAGTGGAATGAAATAGCCCAGAAATAAGCCCATGCAGATATGGTCAATTAATTGACAACAAATTTATAACTGAGAAAGAACAGTTTCTTCAATAAATAACATTGGGAAACTTGACAGACACATACAAAAGAATGAAACTGGATCCTATCTTACAACATACACAAAATGAACTCAAAATGGATTAAAGATTTGACCATAAATCCATAAAACGCCTAGAAAACATAGGCAATAAGCACCTTGACATCAGTCTAGGTGAGGATTTTCTTAATTTGACACCAAAGCAAAGGAAGGAAAAAGCAAAAATAAACAGATGGTACTACATCAAACTAAAACTTTTGCACAGCAAAGAATACCTCGACAAAGTGTAAAGGTATGCTATGGGATGGAAGAAAATAGTTTTAAATCATATATCTGGTAAATGGTTAGTATTCAAAATATATAAAGAACTCATACAACTCAATAACAAAAAAAAACAAACAAGAAAGAACACAACAATCTGATTTTTAAAAATGGGCAGATCAAAATACATATTCCTCCAAAGACATGCAAATGCAACAGGTATATAAAAAGGTACTCAGCATCCCTAATCATCAGGAAAGTGCAAATCAAAACCACAATGAGGTATCACCTCATACCTGTCAGAATGGTTATTATCAAAAAGATGAGGTAAGAAGTGTTGGCAAGGATGTGGCAAAAAGCGAACCCTTGTGCACTGTTGGTGGGAATGCACTTTGGTTCAGTTACTATGAAAAACAGACAGAGGTTCTTCAGAAAATTAAAAATAGAACTACCATATGATTCGGCAATCTCATTTCCGGGAGTTTATCTGAAAGAAATAAAAACGCTCCTTCAAAAATACATCTTCACTTCATGTTCACTCAGCATTGTTTACAATAGCTAAGACATGAAAATAACCTAAGAGTCCATCAATGTATAAATCAGTGGTGTCCAACCTTTTGGCTTCCCTGGGCCATATTGGAAGAAGAAGAATTGTCTTGAGGCCCACATAAAATGTACTAACACTAATGATAACTGATGAGCAAAAAAATTTAAAAAAAAAGAAATTACAAAAATATCTCATATTGTTTTAATCAAGTATACAAATTTGTGTTGGGTCATATTCAAAGCTGTCCTGGGCCACATGAATCCCAAGGGCCACAGATTGGACAAGCTTGGTATACGTGGATAAAGAAAATGTGTTCTAATTTAGATCATGTAAATATTCAATGGAATATCATTCAGCCATAAAAAAAAAAGAAAATTATGCATTTGCTACAACATGGATAAAGTTTGAGGGTATTATGCTAAGTGAAATAAGTCAGACAGAGAAAGACAAATACCATATATATCACTTACCGGTATATGTGGACTATAACACAAAAACAAACAAATCTGAACTCACAGATATAGAGAGCAGATTAGTTGTTGCCAGGGGCAGGGGTTGCAAAATGGGCAAAATGGGTGAAGGGGGTCAAAAGGTACAAAAGTCCAATAACAAAATAAAGAAGTCCTGGGGATGTAGTATACAGCATGGTAACCACAGTTATTAATAATAATACTGTATTGTATAGTTGGAAGTTGCTAAGAGAGTAAATCTTAAAAGTTCTCACCACAGGAAAAATAATTGTAAAAGGGTGTGGTGATAGATGTTAACTGGACTTAATGGGGTGACCATTTCACAATATATACATATATTAAATCACTATGTTGTATACCTGAAACTCATAATGTTATACATCAATTATATCTCAATTTTAAAATATGTAAAACACCATGGAATATAAAGAACATAATAAATGAATAATCAAAACAAACAAACAAAAAACCTCATAGACACAGACAATAGTTTTGTGCTTACCAGAGAGGATGGGGTACGGGATTCAAATATAGTGATGGGAAAAAAATAATAAAAACCTAACTCTGGGTAGTGAGCTCACAATGCAATGTATTATAGAATTGTACACTGGGAACCTATGCAATTTTACTAACCAATGTCACCCTAATAAATTTAATATAAATAAATAAATAAATATAGCCAAATACCAAACACTGAGGAAAGAGAAAATCTGATTTTTCAGAGTTACCACATTGTAACATTCAACTGTCCAGTTTTCAATTAAAAAAAAAAAATCACAGGGCATACAAAAAAATAGACATGTTCAAAGGAAAAAAATACATAGAAACTATCTCTGAGGAAAACCTAATATAAGAGGTGAGATTTATTTTTTTTAACTAAAGAAAAAACTTGATAAAATGGTCATAGTAATATTCTACAAAATTTAGCCTTGATGAATTAGTTCATATTGCAAGTACATCCCCACTATAAAAAAATACTAAAAAATTAGAAAACATATAAAACAACTGTCTTCATGCACTGGGAAGAATACAGCATAGAAGCACAATTCTAGCAGAAAGAAAATATACAATAGGTAAACTCCTAATTCACCCACTTTTTCTCTGGAGGCATTTTCCAAAAACAGTGCAGGAAATGGGGCTCAAGTAGGGAACAGTACAAAGAAAAAGATATTAGAATTTAGAGCAGCTAAGGCAGGTGAAATTTAGGGAACAGGTTATTGGAAAGGAAGGAGTGGCAGAAAAAGAATCCCAAAAATCTGCGTAGGGGTTCCCCAAGAGTCCTTTTAGAACTCCTAAGCTATGTATGTGAAGAATAAGGCTCTGAAAAGCCTATCAGGGAAAAGTTGCTGAGGGATAGAAAGCTGAAGAGAAATATCAGGGATTGCACAGTGCTAGTGAGACATTGACCAAGCCAAAAAGGAAAAACATTGGTCAATACCCTTGCCATTTCGTTCAGACAACAGAATCCCCAATTTGTAGAAGACCATATCCTAGCATTGAGGTAAAAAACTGAAATTGACCAATTCTTAAAAGCTTAGAACTAAGCCTTGATAAGATCAAAGTGGTCCACATTAATTTAGATACTTGCAAAAATAAAATTCAATGCTCTTTTGATGAAAATAAAACAATTCGGAGCCTCTAAAACAAATCATAAAATGTCCAGAATACACTAAAAAATTACTAAAAATGAAAAGGAAGACAAATGTGATCTAGAATAAAAAGTCCATTAATAGAATAGGATTTGTCAATAGAAAGAGATACACAGATGCCTCAAACACAGAGATAATTATACATAAAACAATCTAGAAAGAAAGATGGGTATAATGGATGTAGAGATAAAAAAAAATTAGGAAAGTTATAAAAATCTACATATATAGTTTTTAAATGGAAATTCTAAAACTGAAAAATAAACAATACCTGGAACCAAATATTTATTGGACAGATTAACTGAAGATTGAACACAACAGAAGAAAGGATTACTGAACTTGAAGATAGCTCAAAATAAATCATTTAAACTGTAACACAAAGAGTAAAATAATAGGAGAATGAAAGAACAAAGCCTCAGTGACCTGTGAGACAGTATCATATGGTCTAACATATGTGTAATTAGAGTTCCAGAAGGAAAGAAGATAAAAAATTAAGCATAAATAATATTTGGACAAAAAATTGTCAAAATTATAAATTTGGGGAGGCTGGGATGACTCCTTGGGTTGAGTACTTGCCTTGCAGCTGCGGGGTCCGGTGCAGATCCATATAGTGAACTGGGGTGTGCTTCCCATGTGGGAGGCCCCCAGTTCACAGGAGCATGCTTCCCATGTGGGAGGTCCCTGTTCGATTCCCGTCCTGCACAGCCTGCATCCACCTGTGTGGAATGAAACTATGTCAAAACTAATGATGTACAGCTGTGGGGACTGCTCTGGGCCCTCTCATTCTCTCTGTCTGTCTGTCTGTCTGTGTGTGTGTCTCTTTCTGTGAAACAATAAAATAAATCTTAAATACATATATATTTATATAAATATAAATCTCATATATATATATATATATATATATATATATATATATATATGACAGGAAAATCAATGAACCCCAGCCAGATAAGAAATCACACCTAGAAAAAAATACAACTATTTTACAAAGAAAATCAAAGCATAGGCACATCATAGTTAAATTGCTGAAAATTAATGATAAAGATAAAATCTTAAAAACCAGGGATGCCAGGTTATCTCAGAGGTTGAGCGCTCACCTCGCAATCACAAGGTCTGGAGTTTGATTCCTAGCCCGGCCCATGCAAACCCATGTCTGCAACACAACTGGTAACCACCAGAATGGTATGGTGGAAAAGGTTCTTGCCTCCCCATGCAGGAGGCCCCCAGTTCAGTTCCCACCCAACACAGCCCCACGTCCACCTGTGTGGAATGAAACCATATCACAACTAATCATGTACAACTATGGAGACTACTCGGGGCCCTCCCCCTTTCTCTCTCTCTCTCTCTCTCTCACACACACACACACACACACACACACCTTCTCTCAAATCAATAAAATAAATCTTTAAAACAAACAAACAAATTTAAGGGATGCTGGGATAGCTCAACAGGGTGAGCATTTGCCTTACAACCATGATGTCTGGGGATCAAGTACTGGCCCCAGCCCACGCAAACCCACAGCCAAACCACAGCATATAACTGGCAACCACCAGGATGGTGATGAAGGTTCCTGCCACCCATGAGAGAGGCCTCTAGTTTGTCTCCACCCCATGCGGCCCCACATCCACCTGTGTGGAATGAAACTGTCAAAAACAAACAAACAAACAAAAACTAATGTATACAACTGGAAGCTGCTCTGGGCCCTCCCCCTTCTCTCTGTCTCTCTCTCACAATAAAATAAACCTCTCAAACAATAAAATAATATTTTTAACAATTAAACAATAAACAGATCTTTTTTTAAAAATCTTAAAATCAAAGCAAAGGCAGGAGCTTGAAGAGATATCTGTATTCTGTGTTAATAGTAGCATTAAGTGTTCATCAATGGATGAATTAAAAAACAAAATGTGGTATATACATACAATAAAATATTATTCAGTCTTAAAAAGCAAGGATATTATAACATGATATAACATGGGTCAACGATAAGGACATCATGCTAAGTAAAATAACCAGTCACAAAAATATAAATATTGTTTGATTTCCACTTACGAGTATTTTTTTAAGATTTATTTTTATTGTTTTTGACAGAGATAGAGAGAAGGGGGAGGGCCCAGAGCAGTCTCCTTAGTTGTATGTGGTCAGTTTTCAACATAGTTTTATTCCACAGATGGGCCCGGGCCACACAGGGCGGGAACCAGGCAGGGGGCCTCCTGCAAGAGAGATACATCCTGGGCAGAAGCCAAACCGGGGGCCTCCCAACATGGGAAGCTCACCCTGATGGAAACCAAACTGGGGTGGGAAGCACACCCCAGTTCAGCATATGGGGCTGCAAGGGCCGGGGCCGGGGATTGATCCTCGGACTCTAGGACCACAATGCAAGCACTCAACCTGCTGAGCCATCCTGGCTTCCTCTCACTTACATGAGTACTGAGAATACTGAAACTCATAAAAAAAAGAAAGTACAAAATTGGTTACCAAGGGCTGGGAAAAGTGGGATATGCACTGTTGTTTAACAAGTATAGAATTTCACTTTTGCAAGGTGAGAAAGTTTTTGATATTGGTTATTATACAATGTGAACATACTTAAATTACTTAACACTAATGAACTGTGCGCTTTAAAATGTTAAAATATTAAATCCTATGTTATGTGTATTTTACAACTAAAATTTTTCTTAAAAAAATTTAGAAAGCAAACATAAGAGAAGAGATGTATTACATGCACATGAACAGCACTAAAAATGAAGCTGATGTCTCACTAGAACTAATGGAGGCCAGGAGACAAAATAAGAGCATCAATAAAGTGCCAGAACAAAATAAAAACTATCAGCTATCAACCTAAAATTCCAGAATGAGTGAAAATATTCTTTAAAAAATGAAGACAAAATAGAGATGTGTTCAGATAAATAGAAGTTTAATCTGTTGCATACAAACTTGCACTCTAAGAAATGCTAAAGAAAATTCTTCAGGTTGAAAAAGCACACAGAAATTTAGATTTACAAGAAGAAACAAAGCATACTGGAAATGCTAAATATATTGGTAAAGATAAAAGAATAATATTTTTGTTTCTTAAATTAAAAAAAATCAAACATTAAAGAAATATTATAGCAGAGGTAATATATATGACAGTAATAGCACAGAGGGCAGGAGAAAATGTAGATGCAATTCTGCTGTTTTGTTTTTATAACCTTCAAGAAGTGGTATCAAAAACAAGGGAAAAAAATGCAACGAAATGCTAGAAGCATTGTAAAAGTGGATTTGCACACAGCAGGAGCAGAGCAGAGCAGAGCAAAGGACAACTCTCAGCTCCTCACAGCAAATAGTGAAGGGCTTCTTTCCCATTCTGCACATCTTTCTGCCTTCCATGCTTTGGATTGTTGACCTCTATAGACTGCATTAGCTGAGCCTTCTTGCCCTCTAGCCTCTGATTCAGTTCATCCAATGGGAATGCCACAGAATCTCAGGCGATAAAAGGAGGGAGAAATAGAGTATTTCTTGTCCACTCTCTCTGCATTAGTGAAGAGCTTGGGCAGTGGCTGTACCCTCAACAACAGCTTCTGCTCAGATGCCCCACCTCCACGCCCTCAACTCTCATCCTTCAGGTCAAGAAGCAGGGGGCTGGGGGGCGGGCAGGGGGTAATCCAGCTGTTGCTGGTTCCTGTGTCCCTCAATATCCCCTGCTGAGTCCCTTAACTCTGTCCATACTGCTATAAATCGTCCCTTCGCTAAATTCTTCAGAAATTCTTTTGAGAGTGCCTTTTTTTCTCTCTCTCTCTTGGGACTCTGGCTGATGGAATAAATGATATGAAGAGCAGCCTCAGGAATAGACTCTAACGATGGAATTCTGGGTTTCTCATACATGGATCTACCAAAGGGAAATGGAACACTGAAAATCTATAGCCTGCCGTGACATCACAATTACTTAAATTACAGCCTCCCATGGCATGGAATGAAGTATAGCGGGGAGAAAAGACTTGGGAAATCATCTGATTACTGTGCCAGCAATAAGTAAATTGGCAGCTTTGAAAACAATAAACTTGGTGTCTTGGACTTTCAACTCAAGTCACAGGTTGAAATGAGAAAGCATCTATGATGACATCCAAGGAATTTGTTGTCTCTTTGCTGTGATGCTGTAATGGCTGTGGATGGGGTGCCTGTTCTGCAAGACACCCTACTATCCCTCATTGTCCCCAGGCATTTAAATAGAGTTAAATTTTAGAATGGCAGAATATTTGCAGGGTCTTAAAGAGTATCCTTACAGTTTGCTTATTGTTGCAAGGGAGTTACAGTGAAGAAATCAGACACCTTAAGAGTGATCAAAATAAACATCACTAATGAGGACATCATATGCCTCCAAGTGTGAGAAGAATGAATATATCAGATATGTAGTATTCACCTGGTAATGCATAATTGGATCAAATACTGAGGATGGGTCAGATGAGCCCAGAATATGGAACTTTCTGTTTAAAAGAAAATGGAGGGGAGCTATATTCAAAATTGTCAATGTCATAAAAGACAAAGAATGGTTGTAGAAATATTCCAGACTCAAGAACATTAAATGAGAAGTAAATGATCCAAGACTGGATTGTTGGTTTTTTTTGTTGGGTTTTTTTTTTTTTTATTGTTTTTGACAGAGAGAGAGAGAGAGAGATACAGAGACAGAGAGAGAACTGAACTGGGGGCACTCCCCAGTTCAGCATATGGGTCCACACGGGCCTGGGCTGGGATTTGATCCTGGGTCCCCGGTGCTGCAAAGTGAGCGCTTAACCCACTGAGCTATCCCGGCTTCCCCAAGACTGGCTTTACTAAAGGGAGAAAATGTTATAAAAGA
>PVKE010026519.1:0-22246 GCA_004027555.1 Craseonycteris thonglongyai
GTGCATAGTTATTTCTATTTTACTTTTTGACAGATAGAGAGAGAGACAGAGACAGAGACAGTTAGAGAACCGAACTGTGGGAACTCCCCAGTTCAGCACGTGGGTCCTGCCTGGGCCGGAGCCGGGATTCGATCCTCGGTCCTCATGGCCTCAAAGCGAGCGCTCAACCCGCTGAGCCGTCCCGGCTTTCCCCTAATTCTCCCTTTTATTGAAAATATTTACCTGGCAAGGTTCTGTTCTTCGCCTTGAAACCTCCTAACTTGAGAATGGCATCTCCCTCCACAGAGCCTTCACCCCGCCCTTCCATCTGTTCTCTTAAGTAAGCTCTACAGGGCAAGAGTTCATCAGAAGCAAACGCCTCCTCACATTGCTACTCGTGAACTTTCTTTCAGGTGCCAAGATCTAGGGACAAGAAAGCACTAAAATGAAGGAGCTTCTAAGGTTGACCAAATTCTCTGAACCACACAATGAAAAGACAAAGAACTGAACTTGCCCGGGCACGTGACTAGGGGAGAGAGGCCTGTACTGTTTCTTGGATATGCCTGCAGAGAGCCTAATATGTGTACAGTATTTCACATTAATTTAATGTTACCTGTAGGTTGATAATGACCACCCCAAAAATTAGTTCCATGTGTTAGCGCCTGTAAATGTGACCTTATTTGGAAAAAAGGTCTTTGCAGATATAATTAAGTCAGGGATCTTAAGGATAAAATTATCCTGTGTTACCCAAGTGGGCCTTAAAATCCAGTGACAAGTGTTTTTATAAGAGTGAGGCAGACACAGATTACACACACAGAGGAAACGATCATGTGAAATAAGGCGGTGGTGGAGCTTTGCAGCTATCACTGAAGAGAGACGCCGGGGCCATCCAAAGCTGGGAGAGACAAGGAAGAGTTCTCTTCCCAGAGTCTTCAGAGGGCACCCGGCGCTGCTGAAGAATTGACTTCGGACTTGAGCTCCAGAACTGTGAGAATAAATTTCTATTATTCTAAACCACCGGGCTGGTGGCAAATGGCTGAGGCAGCCCTAGGAAACTAATGTACTAGCTCATTTCATGCTTACCCTATGTCTACACCTGTGCTAGGCACGTTGCACTCATTTTCTCCTTTACGGCAAAACATCCTTACAAGACAGACATTGTTACCCACTTAGACAAAGGGTTTAACGGCTTCACCCAGAGTTTGCTGAAGACAGGCGGAGCCCGAATTCCAAGGCCCACCTATCTCTGAAAATCTGAATTTATAACTGTGAAGCTCCTGCTCTTTCCACCATGCCACTATTTCTGTATTCAATAAAGTGTTTGTCTTCAAATGATTAAAGAATAGGCTGTGATCCAGAGGCCCAATTTCAAGACTGTGTCTAGGAATCAGACTGCTTGAGATACCACCTATTCGTGGAATCAAAAAGTATTTGTGTTTTAGTGACTGTCTTATTTCACTTACATGAAATGTAAAAAACATAAAAACGTCTTTAAAAATGATACGCAATGCAAATGAAGCTAACAAATACATTATTATTAAAACTCAATACTAGCTATGGTATATAGGTCAATGAGGACTTACACCAAAAAATTACTTCTTGTAGAAAGTGCTTTATCATTGACATTGTTTAGAGTTGCTAGTACATGGTAATACTAAAAAACACACTGAATTCAATCAGGCTTACATTGTCTGCCAACCATCGTGCCCTTCTTGCCTGTTCCGGGCATGCCTCTGCTCCAAACGATGCCAAGGAGGGCCACATGCCACAGGTTTTCCTGGGGGCAGTCTGGGCAACAACTGTGCTCACATGTTCATGAACCTGAATTTAAAAATCAAGAACCATATGACCTCGCTTATAGGTGAAACATAAAATGGAAAGTAACGAAGAACAAAAACTCATGCACAGGGTCAACAGTTTAGTGGTTCCCTGAGGGTAAAGGAGCAGGTTGCAGGGAGGAGCAGGGAGGAGGCATCAAATCTATGGTGATAGAAAGAGAATTGACTCTGGGTGGTGAGCACACAATGCAACACATAGACGATGTCATGTGGAATTGTACACCTGGAACCTATGTCATTTTCCAACCAAGGTCACCGCAATAAATTTAGCAATTAAACAAATAAACAGGGGGCTTCTCAATGACTCAGGGCCTCAGGCTCTGGGTTTCTATGTTCCTGCTATGCCCTGAGGAGACCCCTGAAGGCTCCGGCCTCTTTGAAGGTATTAGAGAGCTCTCTTCAGAATAAACATCCAGAAGACACGTGGTTTGAGCTAAATGTTGACAATCCGCCATCAAGCAAACCAAAGTATTGATTTTTTTTCTGAAAACACACTCATTTCGTGTCCACTATTCGTGGAGGGGAAGAGCCACAGCTGATCCCTGTGTCAGCAGGGAACCGCCCTCCCGGATGACTTCAGCCCCGTGACCGGGGCGGTGGATGTAGTTGTCTCCGTCTTCTCAGAGCGGTGAGTACAGCTAGGGAAGAGTCCACGAGTGTTCCCGGAATGCCTCCTTGGAGCGGAGACAGGGCGCCGGCTGCTGCAAGGGCCACCGCCTCACCCACAGAGGCAGCTGAGGTCGAACCATCTGCTTCTGTGAAGTGAGGAGAGACCCCTCCGTTCTAACGACAACCTTCCTCTCACTCTACCGACCAGCCCGGGCTTCACTGCCATTTCGCTCTATGACCTGAGGCAGATTACTAGACCTCCATTAAACTCAGTCAACGCTCTGTAGAATGAAGACAGCAATGAATAGCCTCAAGGCTGTTGTAAGAATTTAAAAATCAGGCTAAGTCTTTGGTGCTCAAGAAACATTCACTCCTGGTCTCTTTCCCCTCATCAAATGCTGTATTTCCACATTTTTCTTTCTGCCCAACAAAGAGCTATGTCGATAAAGCCTGCCAGCTATTTCCTCCTTCCATCTTTAACGCCCTCCTTACTTGAGAATAAGAGTTCCCCACGCAAGGTCTCTTGCTTGTGGGAACTAGAATTCTATGGGGGGCTCCAGAATATATGGAACCTGTCAAAAAGAGGTTTTGTTTGTTTGTTTTGAAAGGGGTTTTTAGGGCATAAAAATAACAAGTACACATCACACACACAGTCCATGTAACATAGGACATGCAAAAATGCCATCTCAGGACAGAGCATGGCGTCCTGATATATGTTTGCAACAAGAAAAGAGGAGTTTTGGAGTGGAGGGCCTGAGTGTGGGTAGACTTGTGTTGGAACGGGTTGCGGGAGGTGTCCGTGGACTGCAGAACAGCCACGCAGAACAGCTCGTGTGCGTGGGCCCCGGCCCGGCCTGCAGAGAACAGGTCCAAAATGAAGCAGCAGGACCTGGATCTGCCAACCTCCCCACCCAGCCGCTCTGCCAAGGCTGCAGCGAGTTGGGCTTTGGCTCTCGCCATCGTGGTCCTCATAGGAGGCACTCAACACACAAACAGCAATAAATAAAAGACTAAAATTTTGCTGAAACTCTTATGCTCAAGGATAATTAGTCAGCCAAGTACAATTTTAAGTCATCCTGATAAACAATAATGTAGTAGATACTCAGTCAACTGGCACCCACAGGGATTTATAGGTGCCAGACAAATGTACCCAGCACTCTCAAGCAACCGGCACAAAAAATGGAAGATTTCTCTCATGCCAGTTGCTTGAGTTCCTGTTAATGGAAAGTCTACTCTGTATTAATAAGAATAATGTAAGGGAAGCCGGGATGGCTCAGTGGGTTAAAGCACTCACTTTGCAGCCCCGGGGACCTAGGATTGAATCCTGGCCCCGGCCCGTGTGGACCCATATGCTGAACTGGGACCTCCCCTAGTTCAGTTCTCTCTCTGTCTCTGTCTCAGTATCTCTCTTTCTCTCTCTCTCTGTCAAAAACAATAAATAAATAAAAAGAATAATGTAAATACACTGTTATTTTGTGGATCCAAAGAAGGTTATAGGATATTGAATGCCTCATAGGAAGAAGGTGTTATATGAAGGTAGAAGACTCCCTGCAAGGGAAGAAAGGTGACTCTTAAGACATGCCTCTTTGTTTCCATAGTGCTGCTGAATCAAACCTTGCTTACCTTAGCTTGCCAGCAGATAAATATGGAAGTGTCTGAATACTATCGCAATGTGCAACCAAGTGTGAGCCTTGCTGTTGAGCCATGCAAGGTGCATTGATTAATAAAGATTTTCATCTTTATTGTTCAGTACTCAAAGTGGCTCTAAGCATTCCTATCCTAGTGAACTGAGCACTCCTATGAAGGTTCTTGGTGCAAATAAGCAAAAACAGACAGGCTAATCTAAGCAGAAATGGGACTGATCAGAAGGGTAACCTGTCAATCCACGGGAAGCCTAGAAAACCAGGCTCCCACAAGAATCAAGCAAGGGGGAGGCAAAGCCACAGCCCTGTCTCAGCAGAAATCTGCTTAGAAGGCCGGTACTGGCCCCCTGGCTCAGGGGGTCAGCGTCACACCACTGGAGCTGAATATGTACACATAACCTCTGACTAATACTACAACTTCATTGCACGTCCTCAAGATTCAAAGTCCTTTGCTTTAAAGACTTACTACAAACCTACAATAATTAACACAGTGTGGCACTGGAGTAAAGATGAAATATAGACCAGAAATGACCCCTCACATATAGGGTGGCATTTTGTTTGACCAGGGTGCCAAGACCATTCAATGGGGAAAGTCTTTTCAACAAATGGTGCTAAGAAAACTTGGCATCAACATGCAAAAGAAGGAAACTGGACCCATACCTAACACCGTATATGAAAATTAACTCAAAAGCAATCAAATATCTAACTGTACTACCTAAAACCCTTAGAAGATAACACAGGACAAAAGCTTCACAACATGATACTGGGCCCTGGTTTCTTGAACATGATGCCAACAGCACTGGCAACCAAAGAAAAAAGAGACAAACTGGACTTCATAAGACATTTTAAAATTTATACATCAAAAGACAATATCAGTGGAATATATTTATGAATTATATATATGATAAGGGATTAATATCCAGAATATATAAAAAACTCCCAAAACTCTATGACAAAAAACACAAACAATCCAACTCTGAAAAGGGCAAAGGATTTGAACTGACATTTCTCCAGAGAATATACAGATAGCCAATGAGCACACATGAAGATGTTGAACATCACTAATCATTAGGGGAAAAAAACAGAAAATAAGTGTTGACAAGTTTGTGGGGAAATTGAAACCGTTGTGTATTTTTGGTAGGCATGTAAAGTGGTATAGTTGCTGTGGAAAACAGCGTGATGGTTCCTAAAAAAAGTAAATATAAGATTATCATATGATACAGCAATTTGACTTTTGGGTACGTGCCCAAAAGAATTGGAAGCAGAGTCTCAAAGAGATATTTGTACTCTTATGATCAGAGCAGCATTATCCACAATAGCGAAAACATGGAAGCAACCCAAACGTCCATCAATAGACAAATGGATAAGCAAATTGTGATATATACATATAATAAAATATCATTCAGCCATTATAAGGAAGAAAATCCTGACACATGCTACCACACACATGAACTGGAGGACATCACACTAAGTGAAATAAGCCAGTCACAAAAAGACAAACGCTACCTGATTCCACTTGGTCCACGTCATAGAGACAGCAAATCGAATGGTGACAGTCGGGGGCTGGGTGGACTAAGGAATGGGGACTTGCTGGATGGGCACAGAGTTTCAGTTTTACAAGATGAATAGAGTTCTGAAGAGGGTAGCACCTTATGAATGTATTTAATGCCTTAAACTAGATACTTCACAATGATGAAGGAGGTAAAGTTCGCATTTGTTTATTTTACCACAATTAAAACTTGGAGGGAAAAGATTCAAAGTCATCAAAGTCCTGAGTGCAAGCATCGGTCTGAGTACTGAGACGTTGGCTTGTTTCTGGACACAGAGGCAGGTAGGGAACCGCAGACCTACTCCACTTCCGGAGAAAGAGCTACAGCCCTGCCCTCCGTCCTGCTTGGCATGAAGCACAGTAGGAAGGTGCTCACAGAAGCCCACACGACAAACGTCCCTCACTCAACCTGCTGAAACTCAACAGCTATGAAAAGCCTTCATTTTTGCCACTCCTAGAGACTGACCCAGTGGCATCCTCGGTTTCGCGGGCGCTGCTTGCTTGCACGGCCCGTGTGGCGTTGCCACGCTACCCTACGGCCTTCCTAGTACGCAAGTTCTGTCAGCTGCAGAAAAGTCAGGGGCACTTCTGTCAAAATGAAGGCGACCAATCTCTGACTTTCTTCGAATGGACCAGCACGTCACTTCTACTCACACCTTCACTTCAACGAATTTGTACTTCTCATAGGCTGGGCACAGAGGCATACTCACAAATACGCTTGTGAATTTGAAAGACAGTTGCAGCGCCCGGTTCAGTTCTGCCCAGTGTGGCCCCAAATCCACCTGTGTGGCATGAAACCATGTCCAAAAAAAGTCAATGAGGTACAACTATGGAGACTGTTCTGGGCCCTCCCTCTTCTCTCTGTCTCTGTATCTCTCTCTCTCTGTCAAAACAATAAAAATAAATCTTAAAAAAAGAAAAAACTATGGAGATCAATCCAGTTAGAACCCAGAGGCCTATTTTGCTAACCAAGTGGAATACTTTGAGCAGCTCGTATGTGCCGTGCACTTTACATGCACGATACCTGACAACGGGGGTGCGAGAGCAGCGCTATCATATCCCTACAGACGAGGCATTTGAGGCTCCGAGGGCACAGGTCTGCCGGGCACTGGGGTCCCCGTCGTCTGCTTCCAAAGCTCGGGCTGCTTCACGCCGTAGAGCAGGTGCGTGCAACCTGCGGCCCAGGACGGCTCCGAACGCGGTCAACACAAAGGCTTAAAACGCTACGAAACTACTTGCCACCTTTCTTGTTTGTGTAGCTCATCAGCTCTTGTTAGTGTTAGCGTGGTTCATGTGTGACAAAAGACAATTCTTCTTCCAACGTGGCCCCGGGAAGCCACAAGGCTGGACACCACTGTTGTCGCATTTTCCGATCTGTGTCTAAGGCGACGCTGAGAGGCCCTGCTCTTCTAGGGAGGCAGGAGTACAAAGACACGGTCTCACCACTGAGGCCCGAACGAAGCCACCAGGCCGGCAGGGGAAAACGCAGACAATTGTATACACAGGCAGGCAGGAGGGAAGAAACAGAAAGAAGGTGAACAGAAAATACGAACTCAGGACCTGCGAGAGCTATAAATGGGATAAGTGACCTACGGGAAGGCTTAGATAGGACATTAATTAAGGACCCCATTTCCGTCCACCTTCTGCTCCGACTCCCTGGGTCTTCTTACCACGGGCTCGGTCCTCCTCAAGGTCACAGAATAGCTGCCAGTGCATTAGGAGCTCCATGCTTCCTCAGTCAAATCTGAGGCGAGAAAGAGGCTTTGTCTGAGCATTTCAAGCAAGAGCCCTGCAGTGCACAGAATCAGACTTTGGGGGTCACACGGCCATCCTGAATCGAGGCCCATCCACCGGAGAGTAAAATGGCTTAAGCCAACCAGGGCCCAAGGCCTTATTAAGATACTGTCCCCTTGGACAGCTTCTCCGCTTGCTGCTTCGCTGACCTCACTTCCTGTTCTCCCTGACGCCCACGCAACTTTAAGGGTGTGGGCCAAGTGCGGTCACACAGGGAGCACTCTGTGCTCTGTGGGCACCATCTTGAAATGCCTGTTTTGAGCACTGGGTCCCACATTTTCGTTTTGCACTAGGTTCGGCCAATTACGTAGCCAGTCCCATTAACGTCTCCTCTTTCCACTCTCTGTCTTGGGGGTGCTCTTAGGGTTGGTTCTGGACTCGCCGCCTTTCCCTCTTCTCTCTAGTCCTTGCTTAGGGGAGCCATGGCTATGGCTGTAAGTGCTCTCCCTATGACAAATCTCCAACTACTACTCAGCTCACACATCCCAGAGCGCTACCTGCTCGCATCCATCTTGCCAACTCGATAGTCTAATGGACACCACCACCTTCATATATCAAGTGTGGATCTTCTCATTTTCTCCCTCCTCAAAATAGATGCCCTCTCCCATGCCCGCTACACTCCAGCATCTTACGGAAAGTTCTGTACCTTGACCACCTCGTCTGCGGTCTGATGAAGCATCTTAGTGCTTCTTGTTACCTCTGTCCACTGGAAAGTTTGTACCAATTTACACTCTCGTATGCGACCTATCATAGGTCCATTTACCCACATACTAACCATGACGGTATTTTTCTTCTAGTTATTTGATGGGTGAAAAAATGGTTTATCTTCCTTTGTGTCCCTTCAATTATTAAAAGGGTCAATTAATTGATGTTGCCTTTCTTTTTTGATGAACTGCCTCCCTTGTTCTATGTGTCCATTTTCCCTAGTGGAATATCTTACTAATTTGTAAAGAGTCTACAATATACTAAAAATGTCAATTGTTTGTCTTAATAAAAGGAATTTAGAACAAAGCTGGAACAAAGGACAAATCTTTAAGAGGTCTCAATGTAAGGCAAAGCCTGGTACAATAGAAATTACTTCCTTGACTGTGGAAATATAATAATCTAAAGGGAGAGTATTTCACACAAAGGGAAAACTCAGGTGCAAATACCTTGCTTAGGAACTGAACTTTGAATGTTGAGTTGCCGGAGGGTCCCTACATGATTGCCACTTGTGCATCATGACTTTGAATGAATTCCACAGGGACATAAACTGGGCTTTAGTTGAGACAAATCCACAAAGGCAGGGTCGGCAAGCAAAGAACAGGCAGGGACCCTGCTCCTGCCATGGAGAAGCAAGCCACGTCCAGGGACTCTGATGGACACAGTTGAGATCCAACTGAGGGAGCTCACGCCATCGTTCCTCCTCTCATATGGAAGGTCAAGTGTAACAAAGCTTTGTCAGACTGCTTGATGCCAACATGGTTTGGGGTTGACTTAGACTAGGTACTAGTGACAACAGGAAGAAGTTGTCAATGTATGTATTGACAGTAAATCCAGCAGTTGCTGATTGGATGTGGGAAAATGAAAGAAGGGAATCAGGGACAACCCCTGGGTTTTGTTTGGAGCACCTCGCAGACAGTGGAGAACATGACTAGAATTGGGGAAGACCAGGGGAAGAAACAGGTTTAGACGACACTGAGTTTCAAATCCCAGTGACTAGGAGAACAGTAGTCACCAATACCTAAGTTTGGAAATGGAGAAATAGGAATCGGAATGAATTGAATTTCTGTCACATCATATTTGGAAAAGTGGGATGTTCCAGAAGTGCTCAGAAACCAATTGCTATCATTTCAACACAACCTTCCGAAAGCGTGAAGGTAAGATTCAGAACATTGATTCAAGAACGCAAAATTCATTCCCAATGTGAAGACAATTATCACTACAATTAAGCTTCTAGAGTTATCTGTTTTCAGGGACAAACTCACTGCTCTGTAATTGCTGATATTAAGTCCTCTAATCCCTCACTTCAGTCTGCAGAATCATCATCATAGGCTGTGAACTCATTTCTATTAAGAGAGGAAGGAAAACTCACATAAGTAACCTAGCCCACCTAAGACCTTTTCTGTGACCATTATTCCTTAGTAAAATACAATTATTGAACAGTTACCATGTACCAAGGACTGTGGTAAATACAACACATATATTATCTCATGTTAACAACTTAACCACCACATCCAATCATCTTAACGCTACTGTTAATCCAACCCACACTGGGATTTAAACAGTCCAACCAACCTCATTGCTTTTTTTCAGTTGTTGTTAAAATTATTGGGGTGACATTGGTTGGTAAAAATTGCATAGGTTCCAAGTGTACATTCTACATGACATGGTCTATGTATCACGTTGTATGCTCACCAGTCAGCTCTTTCCGTCACCATATATTTGATGCTTCCTCCCTACTCTCCCACTCCCTCCCCAGCCCCCTCTCCTATCTACCTTCCCCTTTATCCTCAGGTAACCACTAAACCATCCACTGTGTCCATGAGTCTTTGTTTCTTTGTTACTTTCAGTTTTATATTCCACCTATAAGACATATAGTTCTTGATTTTTTCACTTAACGTGATCTCAAGGTTGATCCACGTTGTCACAAATGACTGCACTTCATCTTTTCTTATTGCTGAGTAGTATTCCATTGTGTAATGTACCACAACTTCTTTATGCAGTCACCTAACAGCCGACACTTCGGTTGTTTCCATGACTTGGCCACCATGAGCTGTGCTGTAATGAACATTGGGGCACATAAATTTGGGGGGTAGAAACCCAAAAGTGATTGCTGGGCCGTAGGGCAATTCCATTTGTAATTTTTTGAGGAATCTCCATACAGCCTTCCACAGTGGTTGTACCAGTTTACATTCCCACCAGCAGTGTATGAGGGTTCCTTTTTGTCCACAGCCTCTCCAGCACTTGTTATCCCTTGTCTTGTTGATTACAGCCATTCTAACAGGTGTAAGATGGTATCTCATGGTGGTTTTAATTGCATTTCCCTAATTGCTAGTGATGTTGAATACATTTTCATCTACCTGTTGGCTGTTCATATGTCTTCATGGGTGAAGTGTCTGTCTGTTCAGATATTTAGCCCGTATTTCAACTGGATCATTTGTTTGTTGTTGAGTTGTACGAGTTCTTTACACATTTTAGATATTAGCCTAAGGTGACCAGATTTTAACATGGGTAAAGCAGGACACCATTGACTGGGGGGGGGGGGGGGTTCCTTGATGAAAAATTGGGTCTATCTCCCGCCGCTCCCTAGCTTGTCGTGCATTCTTTCCAAAAATCAGGACTTTTTTAAAACGACGCGGGGCGCGGGACACATTGTTAAAAATCAGGACTGTTACACCAAAAGCGGGACGTCTGGTCACCTTATATTAGCCCCTTATCAGAGTTATTGTTTTTAAAGGTGGCAACTGTCTCATTCCAATAGAACTGATCACAATTGCTGGCCCATTAGAGATCACTAAATGGAGTGACTTAAATGAGTTTAATTTATACTCTGTGCTCAATTTCCTTGCAAATGAAGAAAAACTATTTCAAAACAGAAACAAAGGTAATTCACTTGTATCTGCCTCTTCCTCCTTGCTAGGAAGTAAGAGGCCTCTGCCTCCGGAAAGGACTGCCAACCATCACTATTCAGATTTAGGTCAGACCCAGTGATGTACCTGTCACTTCAATGACTTCTGAGTAACTAGTTCAGTATCAGTGTTTTTCTCCACAAGTCAAATGGGCAGAATCCACTGATATTTGGGAAAATCATGTAATTACTAGTATGTTCTAACTCTGCCAGTTTTAACTTCAGAAAAATTCCACCTATTTTAGACTTAATTCAGAAAATTTTACTTTGTGGGGAAAAAAAGCTGAGAGGCCTGTTTCATTATCCCTCTCCTATACCCAACACACTTTTCTTCCCTGAAATACTTCCTGCTATAGCCAGATGAACTACTTATTAACTCAATCCCTTAGGATTGATGTGTTTTTTCATAACCAAATCTTTCACTACTTCTTAATCAGACATCTTCTTTTGCTACTTTTGACCATTAAAAAATTTTAGCTCCACTTAAATTATGCAAATTATGAAGTAAATAATTTAGCTGTGACATCTGAGTGCTTAAGTGTACCAAGCACTGTTCTAAGAGCTTTACATTATACCTCTCTTTTCCTCAAAATCATATACATTAACACACAAACTGAGGCCAAAAAGGTTAATTTCATCAATGAGAGAGCTTGTATTTAATTGCAAAAATACAAGATATTCTGGAAATATGTAAAATATCTTTATTATGATTGTTTTAATGGTTAAAACTTGCATGTTTCCTAGATAAAGAAGTAACAGTATAAAGAAATTACAAAAAGAAACTGCTTCTTAATGTTTCATTTGAAATAACTATAAAATCAAAATACCTGCTAATTATATTTCTTTCTAAAATAACACAAAATATATTCAATATGTAATACAAACCTCAATAATCCATTCTATAATGTAATTATTTACAAACTCTGAACTAAAAGGAAAAGATTTAGCTAAAGAGAATTTAAACATGTTCTCAAATAATTTTATCCTAGGTAATCTATTCTTTGGAGTATATACTCATATAATACAACATGTTAATTATATTAATTTTTAGATACACCCTGGTGTGAATTTAGCCCAGTTTAAATTCTTGTGTGCCTGGAAAATACAACCCTGCCTTTTAAAAGCTATTAAGAATTTATAACGCAGTGTAATAATTCAGACAGATATCCTACCCTACTCATTTTAAAGAATTATTAATAGAATTTAATACTTTTTTTTGATAAATGGAACTTATTAACAATGTAAAGCATTTTTATTTCTAAACTATCATTTTATTCAGTTATCTGTATAATACTATACACTAGTAAGCAAAGCAAGCAACATTACTTTTTTTAAATAACATCTTTAATTAAAGTTTTTGCAAAGGTAAAATATTAAACTTAAAATAGGTCTTAGTACATCAAAATACTAAGTTCTCTAATTGTATTCCAAGATGGTCTTTAAAACATAATATCCCATATATCACAGAAGAGCAACCTTCATCTGCAATTGTACAGAATGAATTATACAAACATAATAAATATATTTACGCCCTTACACATAACAGTATGTATGTACAACAGCAGTTGACAATTGTAGCTCAGAACAGCAAGAGGATTAGTTCCTCCCCCTAATTGTAGCCCTGATGCAAACTGAACTGATTTAAGGAACCTTGACTGTAATATATACTAACTAAACAGTAACTTAATAGTTACTAATAGTAGTTACTAACTCAATGTAGTTCTTCCCTTTGAAGAGAAGAAAAATGTTTCTTGTTCTTCAAAATAAAAATATTAAGTTCACTGTGTTCTTCCTTAAATCATAAAAAAATGGCAAAAGATAGTCTAAGGCAGGCTTAAAAGGAGCATATGAACTTCAGAATAATTTCCACAGCATTATAGATTAAAATTCAAACTATTAAACATAAACTTGTGAGAAAATATATAAAGCAACTGTTTTTTAACTAATAAATTCAAAATCTGAAATAGCTGATCCAGACAGATAAGTGGGAGGCAGACATTAAGATGAAAATGTACAAAGATGGATCAATAAAATCTGACATTGTGCAAAACCTCAAAAACCTTTAAGATGATATAATCTGAAAATATAGGAATTTTCTCAAGTGGAAGAAAAATGCTAGAAAGGGAACTCCCAGGAGGAAATTATGTCTGTTTTCCTGAACAAGGCATATATACCTTCTGAAAAGAACGGTGATATTATTGCTATAAGATAACCAAAAATTACTCTTAGAACAGATAACCCTTTTCCATCCTCCACAAAAGCCATGAAAAATAAGAAAAGCTGGTAAGAAAATCCTTGATTTTTGCTATAGCGAAAGAAAATCTTTGTACAAAAGCTGTTATATTTTTATGTTTTTGATGTCTAAAACCAGAATCTACTAGAATATGCTCTTCGATAACACATTTTTATCACTATACACACTACTCACATCCTGATGTAGTCCCAGAAGAGTAACATCAAGGTGGCTTTCTAAAGAGGCAACAATGTAAGAGTATTATGGTGACATTTAGTTAACATAGAGAAATGTGAGCACATAATAATATATAAAAGCCCAATATAAAGATCCCCTTCATATAACAGACATTTTACCCTAGAATCTAATTGCACACTGAAGAGTTGTTCTACCCAAATGTGGCACTCTATA
Organism: Craseonycteris thonglongyai; assembly: GCA_004027555.1. Classification (NCBI taxonomy): domain Eukaryota; kingdom Metazoa; phylum Chordata; class Mammalia; order Chiroptera; family Craseonycteridae; genus Craseonycteris; species Craseonycteris thonglongyai. Next base: position 13,667 of record PVKE010026519.1, read on the forward strand.
GAAATTCAATGTGTTCTCAAGCATTCATATGGTCTGATTATTCAAATCACCACCAAAAAGAATACATACACTGAAAGGCACACATTTCCACACTTCATAAAAGAATTCTGTGTACATTTTCCTTAGCACTGTTAACATCACTCTTTTTAAAATAAAAGGTGCCATTCCCTTCTGTGCAAATCCAAACAAGACATCTTTTGAAACTTCAACTATTTTCAAAATGCTGAGTCTGAACTTTTTCCAAACTCTTTGAATAAACACATATTCAAACATACTATTTTCATTTTAAAATTTTGAGAATGGAAATCCTTGCCCTTTTCAAAGGAATGACATTTTTATGGAACCTAATGAATTGATTTGCTAAATACAATGTGAAAAAGCATGATTAAGAATTCAAGTACAATAAAAGGTAAGCAAGTAGCATTCTGAGAATAGGCGACGATGAAAAACTAAAACATGCTATTCGATTATAAAAGAACACAATGCATTAATATATAAGAGCACAATTTGGTATGCAGTGTTGTTTGGACTGGCTTTCAGAATTTTCACAGGCAAAAGAAAAGCACTCGCCAAGTATGCGGTAATTTGTATGCAATACACAGGTGGAAATAAAAAGTTATTTCCTGCTTCAAAATAACTCCAGTGAACCACTCTGAAAGCAGTGGTTGTTTGTATTTGGAAATAATACTATAAAAACAGGAAAGCATACGATTCTAAGAGTATCTACACAGAGTGTCCATAACATGAGCTGAGTATCATATAGTACTACAAGGTTCAGTAGCGTAACTACTAGAGAGCCCAAGGGTTTCAATCAACACTGCAGCACTGCCAAACTTTCATAGGTAGTTCAGGTTGGCGACTCTTCATTGCGTAAATACAAACTTAATATCAACTACACTGAAGGGCAACTGAACCACCAGGCTTCACATCGTCCCTTCTCTTCTCCCAGTCTTACTAATAAAAAAATAAAATAAAATAAAACAAAAACAAAAACCTGTGTGCTTTGAGAGTACTGGGGTCAACAAATCTCCCCTCAAAAAAGCTAAATATAGTAAAAATAAAAACCGTATTACCAGTTACGGCAACTAAACAAAACCTAACTATGAGCATGCTAGGAACCACCACTTACACCAGGCATGTCCAACCTGTGGGCCAGGACGATTTTGAACGCAGCCCAACACAAATTCTTAAATCATACTATTTTTTTTGCTACCATTTTCTTAGCTCATCAGCTATTGTTAGTGTTAGTGTATTTTATGTGTGGCCCAAGACAAATCTTCTTCCAATGCGGCCCAGGGAAGCCACAAGGTTGGATACCAATGTTCAGAACATAAGTTAAAAGGAACAAGTTGGTATGTGGGGTGAAAAACAGGAAAAAAAATTAGTCTTTTTGAAATGTTTATAGATATGTGTTGAAAACAAAACAAAACAATATAACAATATATAATAGCTCACAGTTTTGCTTTGCAATATACTTTTTAAGTGTTTCTATATTACTCTAGAAACACAAAGGCAAATGAAAGGAAGACAAAAATGGAAGACTTAAAAAAAATCAATATGCAAAAGTAACTTAAACATACGAATTCTGTCAAGATAAAATGAAAAGAATTAGTCGTAAGAACACAAAGGTGAAGACAGGTGTCCTACTGCTTCCTCCCAGGCGACAAGTTTGCACTGAACACAGCAATGTCGTATTGCCATTAACAGCCCACTACAGAACACAGAACTAAGCATTCTTCATATACACATAACATGGCTACTATTTTTAATGTAAGTCCAATTTATATGCTTTCTTCCCCCCTGTGCAAACCAGAGCCCACGTCTATATCATCAATGGTCTGGATGGGCCACCAAATTAAAGAGGTAAATACACTTAGTGCCCACCCCCAAATTGCCCCTCAAATTACAAAGTTGCATCTTTAAAAAATCGTACAATTAAAATAAGTTTTAAAATTCTTTACTAGTAAACACAAGAAACTTTTATAATTACTAAATTGTTTAATAAAAATCCAGGTCCTCACCACCTGCCCAATGCTTCAGTCAATGCACAGAATGTTATCTGAATGTTTAGCTTAAAAACTAAACACATATATAATCATACACTTCAGCCCAACAGGAAAATGTGTATCTCTTCATGTGTATAGAATTTCAGCTAGATGGTACTTTTTTGAAATAAAACTGTATTCCTGAGGAGCTCTGGAGTTTCTTTTTAAGGTGTGGGTTTAAAAGAAATAAATTAGCATTTTCTGTAGGGATAGTGAAGTCATCATTTTAATTCTGCTCAACTCAGATGGGACCCAAATTTAATGAGTATGAAAACCTAATTAAAATAAATATTTATTTCTGGGTCAAATTTTGTGTCCAAACTGTGATCGTTAATTACTTCCTTTAGCTCCTAAATAGATGTTTCATAAAGCAGGGCAAAAAGGTTTATATTACTGAGGAATATAGCAAGGAAAAATAAATCTAAGACCTATTATGAGACCTCTAAACTGTTTCCTTATACAAGTGAATTAAAATTCAACACCGTAATTCTTGCCCTTTTGTAAAAAGCTCACGTGTAATTTTTACCAAATATAACCACATACCAATAAGCAGTTTCATTTCAACCTATCAAAAGGGAAGTTTCTTCAGTTCATTCCAACAAGTATTTCTGATTGAACCCAAGTTGGAGGGCGGGATATAGACAAGAGCTTTCCATGCTAATTACGGTGGCAGGTACCTGTATTTAAAATCAACAGTTAGGGTTTTCCTACACAAACCCCAAGCCCCCCCCCCCCCCCCAACCCCGGGCGCTCCAGGCCCATGGCTTGCTAGTGAGAAGAAGTGTCTACGGTGTCACGGTCTCTTTGTTCCAGTAGCTCTGCTTCTACTGCACTTTTCTGACATGCAGAAGTTAGGTTTTGGTTGGTCTATGTTCCAAGTTTCAAACTGTCCACTTTAAATTTTTTTTTAAGTTTCTTTTGTTTTATTTATAAAAGAAAAGAACCAACTCTTCACCACTCTGCATCTCCAATGGCTTTGGAAAATATATAATCTCTTCCATTAAGATTCATAATACCATCCTTGAGATGAAATTTCCATTTGTTTTTACTTCTGTGTATCTAAATAAATAAAAGAAACATAAGAGATACGATCAAAAGACAGAAAATAAAGAACAAAACACCCATTCGCACACAAAAAAACTATTTTGTATATTACTGCATTTGCAAATTGTTTTCCTTTTTTATTGAAGTATACTTGACATACAACACTGTATTAGTTTCAAATATATAACATAATAATTCAATTATTTTTATATATTGAGAAATAATCACAATAAGTCTAGTTAACATTCATTACAACACAGTTATAACTTTTTGCTCACGATGAGAACTTTTAAATGTACAACACAGTATTAACTGTAGTCGCCATGCTGTATGTTACGTTTCATGACATATTTACAACTGGGATCTCATGCCTTCTGACTCCCTTGCCCCATTTCTCCAACCCTCCCTACCCTATCATCCATCTGTTCTGAGCTCAGTCTGTTCAGATCCCACATACAAATGAGACTGTACAGTATGTTTCTTTCATGTCACTTACCACGAGGCCCTCAAGATCAAGCCATACTGTCACAAATGACTAGATTTCATTCTTTTTTATGGCTATGACTTTATGCACTTGTCCACTGATGCACACTTTAAGTTACCATGTCTTAGCTACTGTAAAAAATGCTGCAATAAACATGGGGTCATGTATCTTTTCAAATTCGTACTTTTATTACCTCAAATAAACACCCAGAAGTGGAATTCCGGGGTTATATTGGAAGTTCTGTTTTTAATTTTTTGAACAAACTCGGTATTCCACACTGTTTACCACAGTGGCTGTAACAATTTGCATTTCCACCAACAATGCACAAAAGGGTTCCTTTTTCTCTACATTTTCACCATGTTATTCCTTGCCTTTTTGATAATAGCCATTCTAACAGATAATACTGAGGTAATATCTCATTGTGGTTTTGATTTGTCTTTCCCTAATTAATGATGTTGAGCACCTTTTTTGGGTACCTGCTAGCCATTTGTATGTCTTATTTAGAAAACTGCCTATTCAGACCTTCTGCCCATTGTTTAATCAGATTGTATTTTTGCTATTGAGTTATATGAGTTATTTATATATATTTTGGTTATCAGATATATGATCTGCAGAATTTTCTCCCATTTGGTAGGTTGCCTTTTCATTTTACTGATGGCTTCCTTTGCTGTTCAGAACTCTTTAATTTGATGTAGTCCCACTTAGTTGTTTTTTATTTTATTGCCTTTGCTTTTGGTGTCAAACAAAAAATCATCACCAAGACTGGCCTCAATAAATAGGTGGACTTACCACCTATGTGTTTTCTATGAATTTTTCATATATTTTGAATTGGATGTTTGTGTGTCCCGATTTCCCAACACCATTTAATGATGAGACTGTCCTTTCCCCCGTTGTGTCTCCTTGGTTCTTCTGTAGTAACACATACCGTATGCATATGTAAATTTCTAAGCTCTCTTTTCTGTACCGTTTACTTTTGGGTCTGTTTTTATGCCAGTATGTTACTGTTTTGATTACTATCGTTGTGTAATATAGTGTGAAATTAAAGAGTGTGATGACGCCAGCTTTTTGCTCTTCTTTCTCAAGATTGCATTGGTCTTTATTTGTTCTTTTTCTAGTTCTTTATGATGTAATGTTAGGTTGTTTCTTTGGATTTTTTCTTGTTTCTTGAGACAGTCTTGTAATAATATAAACTTCTCTCTTAATTAAAGCTTTTGCTGCATTCCAAAAGTTCTGAGTTGTATTGTGATTCTATTAGCTGTCACTATGTATCTTTTGTTCTCTCCCTGTAGTTCTTTTTTGACCCAGTTGTTCGTTCATTAGTAGCACATTGTTTAATCTCCACATATTTGTTTCTCCCACTTTCTTTTTGGAGTTGATTTCCAATTTCAAAGCACTGTGGTCGGAGAATATACTGAGTATGATTTCCATCTGTCTCAACATATGGTCTAACCTTGAGAAGGATCCACTTGCACTAGAGAAGAATGGACACTCTGGTGTTCTGGCAAAAGGTTCTATAGACATAGATTATGTCCATTCGGTCTAACGTGTCACTTAGGGCCAACATTCCCTTATTTTCTGTTCGAATCATCTACCCACAGCTGTCAGCGCTACAACTGTGTTCTTGTCAGTTCCCCCACTTTAGTTCTATTAGTAGTTGCTTTATATATTTTGATGCTCCCTTATTGGACGCATACATGAGGGCTGTCTGGAAAAAACCCATCCATTGTCAACATACAGAGACTGATTACATGGCTGCATACTTTCGGGACAGTCCTTGAATAATGCCAAGTGTCATGTTTTCTTAATGTATTATCTGTGCCTATTATCACTATAAAATGCCCATCTTTTGTCTGTTACCTTTTTTATTTTGAATTCGATTTTGTCAGATATAAGTACAACTACACACACTTTTCTCTGGATGCCATTTGACTTAAGTATCATTTTTCCACCCATTCACTTTAAGTCCATATTTGTTCTTGTAGTTGAGATACGTCTCTTGAGAGCAGCATATGTTGGGCTTTGTTTTTTGATCCAATTTTCTACTCTGGGCCATTTTATTGGTGAATTCAGGACATTTACATATAGGGTGAATAATGATGTATAAAGATCTCCTATAGCCATTTATCTATTGTTTTCTGCCAAAAAAAAATACAAATAAGCAAAACTACAGACCAATATCTCTGTTGAATGCAAATGCAAATATCCTAAACAAAATACTAGCAAACTGAATACAATACATTAAGATAACACATCACGAGTAGGGTTCATTCCATGGGCACAAGGATGGTTGGTTCAACACAGGCAAATCAATTAACATGATATACCACATTAACAAAAAAGGATAAAAATCATATGATCATATCAACAGATGCAAAAAAAAGACACTTGATAAGATACAATATCCATTTATGATTAAAACATTCAATAAAATGAGCATAGAAAAATGTACCTCAACATAATAAAGGCCATATATGACAAACCCTCAGCTAATATCATACTCAGTGGTGAAAAATTAAAAGCATGTCTTATAAGTTCAGGAAGAAGACAAGAAAGTACTGTTATTCCACACAGCACTGAAGTCCTAGCCAGACCAGTCAGGCAAGAGGAAGAAAAAAAGACATCCAAATTTTGGGAATTAAGTCAAATTGTCACTGTTTTCAGATGACATGAGTCTTTACATAGAAAAACCCTAACAATTCCACCAGGATCCAAATCAATGTACAAAAATCCATTGCATTGGATTTGTTAGTATATAGTATATATTGTTAGTATATACTAACAATAAAATTTCAGAAAAAGAAATAAAAAATATTTCACTGTTCAAATGCAACAAAAAGAAAAAAACAAAAACAAAAACAACCTAGGAATAAACTTAACAAAGGATATAAAAGACCTGAACACTGAAAACTACAAGATATTATTGAAAAAAAAAAACTGAAGAAAACAGAGAAATTATAAAGATATTCTGTGTTCATGACTGAAAGAATCAACATAGTTAGAGTAAAATGGCCAACATTACCCAAATACACAGATTTAATGCAATCCCCATCAAAATCACAATGGCATTTTACTAAAACAAAAATATTCATCAGATTTGTACAGGACCACAAAAGACCCCGAATAGCCAAAGCAATCCTGAAAGAAAAGGACACAGCTGGAGGTATCACACTCCCTGACTTCAGACTACACTACAATGCAACAATCCAAATGGGACAGCACCATTTTTTTTTTTTCATATTTCTGTACCGTCCTGTCGTTTTAATATGTCACTTTTGTCCCATTTTTAATTTCTTGTAAATAACTGAATGCAGGTTGTTTATCATAAGGCTCTATGCTAATCAAAGCATGCAGCAAAACTACTAGTGTAATGAAAGAGGAAGTTCCATTTACTTTATCCAGTCAGGGCCAGACTTCTTGAGCTCGTGACAATCAGGCACTTCCCCCCTGCACGTCTCCAAGAGCCAGAAATCAAGAGGCAGTCAGTTACTACCAAGCCCCCTTTCAGCATATGGGAACCAGGAAGGTTTCAACACACACAACTGTTGAACAGGCTCATCTGGCTGTTTGCTTCCACCAGGTTAGGAGGGTGGGATGCAGCGATTATGAGTCTTACTATTATTTCTACCATCATTCCACTCATAGAGATTCTATCCTCCCTATATTCAGTTTCGGACTTTTCAGATTCATATTTCAGTTCAACAGGCTGTTAGCTGTTTGTTTTAATTACAGGACTCTCCCATGGTACATCAGCATATACCAGTTTGTGATAGCAGTTGGAGTATTCATTCCTTTTCTTTCTTTTAGGTGTGTGTGTTTATGATTTTTGGCAGTCTTGCAGAATGTTTAGTGTGGTATGCCATACAGATTTCTTTTTTTACTGCTCATGTAATTATTTTGTATTTTATTGATATATGTGGTATTGCTGAGTTTTGTGTTTTATATGCAATAAATTAGTGCTATTCATTTGTGCCCTTTCCATGTTCTTTTGCAGTGAGTTTAGGTTGTTTTCTGGTCTCTTATAGCCTGAGAGACCACAAAGGGAGTTGCAGTTGTTTTGTTATATTGCAGTTTTATTATTGTTTTTTTAGCTATAAGATGGTTTCATTTAAAATTTTTTTTTTACTTTAGTGCAGAATAACTGTTCAATGTGTTCATGTAACAAAACTTCTGTTACTCTTACTTTTTCATGAATGCGAAGTATTATGTAATCCCATCCCATTTTTGTCATCCCAATATCCTGTTTTTGTTTCAAAGAAATATGGTCAGCCTAAGCATGGTATTCACAGAAAAGCAGACACCGAGACCAATGGAACAGAATTCAGAGCCCAGAAATAAACCCACATGTATATGGGCAACTAGTTTTCCACAAAGGAGCAAAAAAACATGCAATGAAGAAAGGAAAGCCTCTTTACTAACCAGTGTTGGGAGAACTAAAAAGCCATGTGTAAAAGAATAAAACTAGATTGCTATTGAACACTATACATAAATATTAACTCAAAATGAATTAAAGATTTAAATATAAGGGCTAAAACAATAAAATACATAAAACTTACAGACCTTGGTCTCAGAGTCTTCTATGAACTTGAGTCCAACAGCCAGGGAAGCAAAGGCAAAAAAATGAATGGGACTACATCAAACTAAACAGCTTCTGCACAGTAAAAGAAACATTCAACAAAACAAAGAGGCAACCAACCAAAGGGGGGAAGATATTTTCAAACAATACTTCTAATAAGGAACTAATGTCCAAAATATATAAAGAACTCCTATAACCCAACAACAACAAAAATAATCTATTGAAAACTGGGAAGAGAACCTGAATAGACACTTTTTCCAAGAAGACATCCCTACCTATGAAAAGATGTTCAACCTCACCCGCTATTAGAGAAACGCAAACAAAACCAAATGAGGTATCACTTCATACCTGTTAGGATGACTACTGTCAATAACACAAGCAGTAAGCGTTGGAGAGATTTGGAGGGGAAAGAAACCTTCATACACTGCTGGTGG
>PVKE010026520.1:0-10004 GCA_004027555.1 Craseonycteris thonglongyai
GCACTTGTTATTCCTTGTCTTGTTGATTATAGCCATTCTAACAGGTGTGAGGTGGTATCTCAGTGTGGTTTTAATTGGCATTTTCCCAATTGCTAGTGATGTTGAACATTTTTTCATATATCTGTTGGTCATTTGTATGTCTTCAGGAGAGAAGTGCCTGTTTAGGTCTTCTGCCCATTTTTTAATTGGATCATTTGTTTTTTTGTTGTTGAGTTGTATGAGTTCTTTATATATTTTAGATATTAGCCCCTTATCAGAGGCAATGTTTGTAAATATTTTCTCATATTCAGTTGGTTTCCTTTTTACTTTGTTGACGGTGTCCTTTGCTGTGTAGAAGCTTTTTAGTGTGATATAGTCCCATTCATTTATTTTTGCTTTTACTTCCCTTGCCTTTGGGGTCAAGTTCGTAAAGTGCTCTCTGAGCCCAAGGTCTATAAGTTTAGTGCCAATGCCTTCTTCTATGCACTTTATACCGGTAGTTTCGGATTTTATGTGGAGTTCCTTAATCCACTTTGAGTTAATTTTGATATATGGTAATAAATGACTAGCCTTAAGATCCATAGATAATCATTGTGACAAGACTCAAAACCGGGTCTCTCGACTTCAGCTAGGGTTGAAAGAGATGGGAGTAAGAGATGTGTTGCTAACTCTGGCAAGGTCTCTGGTCTTCAAATCAGTCTGGGTCTTGGTCTTCTCTCCATGTAACTTACTTCAGGTGGGAGTATTCATCTATAATTTGGGGCCTCACATCTTTTGTCCATAAAATTATTTTAATGTCTTATCTTACTCTAAAAATTGAGATCCTAGTCTTAGATTCTAGTCTAATTCTGTGAATTAAAACAGATGATACTTTTTATCTCTTACAGATGGAGAAACTGAGGTACAAGGAGCTAACTGACATACTTAATAACTCATAATGAGGGGTGGAACTTGGATGAAGGTCTGTTGTGACCCCTACTTCACATCCCATTGGTTTTATTGCTCTCCCGGTCAGGTTTCTTCTGTGAAATGCCACTTTAAAAGTTACTGCTTATCAAATGTTATAGAAAAGATTCACTGACCTTGTTATGTATAATTGCCTTCTATGTTCTATTTGATAATGACAGTTACCACAAGCAATAGAATTTGAATTAACCTCTCTCAGTTGAGGTTTTGCTCAGTTTTCTCACTGTCAAAGGAGTATTCTAAAATCACTTACTTCCTAAGGCCATTGTGAGAACTGACAACAATGGAAAACACTTAGAACAATGCTTTGAATGTAACAGTCAACCAATGAATGTGAGCTGAGACTGGAGCTGTTAGTAAGTATGCAGTCATGTGTTAGGTGTTGGCTTTGAGAAGTATAAACCACAGTGTGAGGTATGCTGAATGTAAGGGCCTGATATATTATCTACATCAATGTTGACATGGACAGAAAATGGATAGAGGAAAGGCAGGTAAATTCAAGGGCATGACTCTTAACTTAACAATATTGGATCTATTCTGAGAAGAACCTTTTCACTCTCCTCAGATAGCCTGTATCCTCTATTCTGGCCTCTGCATCTGGGGCAGCTAGAAGGACAAGCGTCATCTAGCACCTTCCAAAGCAACCCTACAGGAATAGACCTTGAAATCTTTAGACCTACCTTGTCCACAGGAGAGATGAATGAGATGACATGGTGCCAGGACTTCTGGTGATGCGTAAGAGAGCCATCATCTTAGCTATCATTTTATTCCTTTCATGCCTGGTGGTAGTGGGGAGCAACGGCTTCATCACTGCAACATTGGGCATGGACTGGTTGCTACGGAGAGCATTGTCACCTGGTGATAAGTAACTGGTCAGCCCAGGGACCTGTCGCTTCTGTCTGCAGTGGGTGGTGATCAGTAAGAGCATTTATGTTTTCCTGTATCCAAAGGCTTTCCTGATAACCCTGTATCCAGTTCCTAGCCTTCCAGTGGGATTTCTTGAACTCTGTCACCTTGTGGTGTTCCAGCTGGCTCAGTGTCTTCTGTTATGTCAAAACGGCAACACTCACACTGTCTTCCTCTGGCTGCAGTGGAAGGTGTCTGGATTGGTTCCATGGCTGCTGCTCAGCTCTGTGGGGTTTTCCAGCTTGAGCACCATCTTATTTTGCATAGGCAATCAAAGCATATATCAAAACTCTTTAAGGAGGGGAAGCCGGGATGGCTCAGTGGGTTAAGCGCTTGCTTTGCAGCCCTGGAGACCAGGGCTCGAATCTGGACTCCAGCCCATGCGAACCCATATGCTGAACTGGGGTGTGCCCCCAGTTCAGTTCCTGCTCTGCATAGTCCTGTGCCCACTTGTGAAGTGAAACTATATGGAAAAACAAATATTGTCAACTATGGAGACTGCTCTGGGCCCTCCCCCTTCTCTCTGTCTCTCTCTGTCAGTCTCTCTGTCAAAAACCAATAAAAATAAATCTTAAAAAAAAACAACAACTTTTTAAGGAGAGGTCTACAGTCTCAGAATGTTACTGGGAATACTATCAGAAGAACAGCTGAGAAATTCTACTTCTTTTCTCTAAAAATTGTTACTTGGACAGTCCCTACCATTGTTTTCCCCTCATTGGCATGGTTTTGCTTATCACATCTCTGGGAGGACACACCAGGAAGACCTTCCTGTCAGTCTTGGGCTCTCGGGGCCCCAGGGCTCAGGCATACATCGAGGCTCTTCTGGCTGTCATCTGCTTTGCCATCCTCTTCACCTCTTTTCTGTCACTGATGCTCAGCGGTGCAGGAGTTTTCCCATTCAGGAATTGAAAACCAGGCATGGCAGGCAGTGATTTCTCTGTACACTGGGGTCCACCCCATTGCCCTACCTTTGAGCAAGCCCAGGTTGAGAGCTATGCTGGAGAGGGGCTACTCCTTAAGGCATGAAGCATCTTGAATTGCAATTGATGAAAGTCCTCAGAGACTCTAGTGCATAAGGCATCAGCACAGTGGATCACTGCTTCTTTAAATCTCTGCCACTTTTAATGCTCCTTTCCTCTTTGCCACATTTCATGATGAGCAGAGTAACTTCAATGAAATAGGACTTGAAGGTGAGATTGAAGGTCCTGAAATAGGGGCTAACATCACTGATTTATCCTCAGCAAGTACGTAGCTGATATAGCTGTGTTCCCTCTGGGACTTAATGTGGTCCCAAATGAGAAAACTTACTTTCTTTGTGATCAGTCTCTTGGTGTTTAAAATCATTCTTCTAGAAACTGTATGCAAAGATCCTGACACATCATGCAATTTTTACTAGTTGCATCAGATTGGAGAAGATTTTTGGAGCCTCAGCTGTCCTCTGGCTTCATCCAGTAAACTACCTTTCCCTTTTTTATCCCTTAACTGTTTTGTTTTTTGTTTTTTTTCAAAAATTTTTAAAGATTTATTTTTATTGTTTTTTGACAGAGAGACAGGGAAATACAGAGAGAAGGGGGAGGGCCCAGAACAGTCTCCATAGTTGCACATCATCGGTTTTTCCACATTGTTTCATTCCACAGGTGGACACAGGGCTGCGCAGGGCAGGAACTGGGCCAGGAGCCTCCCGCATAGGCCCTGGCAAGAACTGAATTGGGGGCACACGCAGTTCAGCATATGGGTTCCCAATGGGCCGGGATTCGATCCTCAGGCTCCAGGGCTACAAAGCGAGCACTTAACCCGCTGAGCCATCCTAGCTTCCCCCACTTAGCTGTTTTCTAGCCATCGTGTGCAGGGAGGCTTCCTGTCCTCCCATGCAAGAATTCGTGGTATCTGACTTCTCTTCACACAGTGTGGTATAATGTGTGCGCATGTGTGGCAATGTGTGCTATCTGGGATTTGTGTATTTGCACAGGACCTTTGAGATCCCTCTGAGTTTTATGATTTATATGTTGTATATGTTCTCCACAATAGCCCAGCTTGTTAGTTTTGTAAATATTAAGGTCCACAAACCCAGATGTGACTTCTTTTATGTTGATATTGGGACCTATTGAAATTTTGACATGGAGTTCCCTTTACATCTGTCTGACCCTTGAGATTTAAGAAAAAGACCCCTTTCTTGGGTTGGTGAAGAGTGCAGACAGCTTTTCTGCCTGTCACAGGTCTTCTCAAACCTTTCTTAAGCTCACTTACCTCTTGAACCATTCGAACTGAGATCCTTCAACTTCCCTCTCTTTGCTTTAAAGTCTCTCAGCCTCATTTCCTCTTTCCCCTTCCCCTCCCTTCTGCACTAGAAGACAGGTCCCTGCTTTCACTTCTCAAGGTTCACATTTGTGCACTCCTCGCTCCCCACTCTCTTGCTCCTTGTCCAGATCCTGCTCAGTCAAGGAGTCCACTTCTACGTGAATCTTCAACTTTCCCCTCTTCACTGTTCTCCCTTCTTCAGCAAAACTTTTTTCTTGGAAAAAACTCCTCTACTCTTTTACTCCCTCAAGTGTTCATCCTTCTAATTAATCGTTGGGCCCCTTACAGTCCTCTTCTGGTCCCCATTTTGACGAAATGTGTTTCTAAAGGACTCCTATGAGTTCCTGGCCCCTCAGTGTGTTATTATCCATAGCCCTTATCCTCCTGTGTCTCAGTATTTGCCTCTCTTCATAACAAAATTTTCTCAAAAAACAAACTGATTAAAATATTTTTGCAAAAGTGATACTTGATCTTGGTCAGAAATTTTTTCAAAAGGAAAAGTAAATATCATGCATATGTGCCCATCCACACGTCTGCCTGAAAGGGCTTCTTCTCTAGGTTCCTATGAGGCTGCACTGGGGTCTCTTCCATGCTCTGCGCTGCTTCTGTGTCTCATACTTGCTCCTCCTCCTGCCCACAGTCCTTTCCTTAGCCAGCCCTCTCCTTTCTTTGAGATTAATCTGCTCCTTTTTCTTTGCATTTACATCTACTCACATAATTCCAATTATGACCTTCATGTGAATGATTATTACCAAAGCCCCAACTTTCCTCAAAACTCTAACCCTATATCTTCTTCCTTTTGCAGGGCATTTGCACCTGATGGTACCATGAGCACTTCATACTCTGTAAGTTGAAAACAGCTGTCCTCCTTTTTCTCCTTTTCCTCTTCCTTTCCTCCCACGAGCCTCTCCATGGCTTGGTTGAATCTATTTTTTCTATAATTGATGACAGTGAATCAGGCTCACAATCTCTGAGTTAGTCTTCACTTCCCATTCTTGACTGAGCCCTTCTGCTCAATCAGCAAGTTGTTTTCAGTTTCTACCTTTGCAATGTCAGCTCTCTCTCCCTTTCTTCCCATTCCTGTGAATCCTATTTTAGATTAGACTGTCCTCTTCTCTTGCCTGAACTGCTTGCATTTCTTCTTCATCATTCGCTTCATTAAATTCTCCCCTCCCAACACCCCCGCAAAACTACCATTACCAGATTAATCTCCTGAAGGCATGTCTATGACCATTCCACCCACACCCTCATCACCTCTCAGTACTTATTAAATGAATCACAGGGCCCTAAAATTTGCATTCAAGGACCTCCAAAATATGACAGTAATCATATCTTTAACCACTTCTGTTCTAGTAGAATCCCATTTTGCAGCACAATTTGAATTATTGTTCTGGATATACCCGGAACTTCCTCCCTGTCATGCTGAAGTGTGTTCTTATCCTCACATGTGTCAAAATCCTGTTTAATTATTCCCCCCTATTTAACTTTTATTTTTAATTGCTAAATTTATTGGAGTGACATTGGTTGGTAACAGCTATTTAATTTTTTTTTTTTTTTTATTACTTGCCTTCCCTAAGGCTTTCTTTTTTTTTTTTAAATATATTTTTATTTATTTATTTTTATTTTTGACAGAGAGAGAGATACAGAGACAGAGACAGAGAGAACTGAACTGGGGGAGCTCCCAGTTCAGCATATGGTTCCGCACGGGCCGGGGCCGGGATTTGATCCCTGGTCCCCGGCACTGCAAAGTGAGCGCTTAACCCACTGAGCCATCCCGGCTTCCCCTATTTAATTTTTAAGGGTTAATTCAAACGGCTTCTCTTCAGGGAGAGTATCTGGATTTCCACCCTCCCCCAGCCCCCAATCCCTTGATCTCTTTTACCTTTGAGGACGTATAAATGTGGTATTGCTCAGTTGTGACATGAACTCTGCCTTGTGGTGATATACCTGTATACTTCTCTCTTCTTAGTAGATTTTTAAAAAAAGATTTATTTTTATTGTTTTTGACAGAGAGAGAGAGAGAGAGAGAGAGAGAGAGAGAGAGAGAGAGAAGGGGGAGGGCTCAGAACAGTTTCTATAGTTGCACATTGTTGGTTTTCTACATAGTTTTATTCCACAGGTGGGCCAGGGCTGCACAGGGCAGGAACCAGGCCGGGGGCTCCCACATGAAGCTCACCCTGATGAGAACTGAACTGGGGACACACCCCAGTTCAGCATGTGGGTCCACACGGGCCAGGGCCAGGATTTGATCCTCGGACCCTGGGGCTGCGAGATGAGTGCTCATCCCACTGAGCCATCCTGGAATCCCCTTTCTTAGTAGCTTTTAAGGTTCTCGAAGTCCTGGGCTGCCTCATAGTCTTCCATGAATCCTCTGAAGCATGTAAAAATACTTGCTACATTGAAGGGAATTGTTCTATCGCACCTGGAACCCTGTTATAAGCTCATATCCTTTTGTCAGTATATTTATCTACCTACTACATTTTTTAAAAAAGGTTTTATTGATTTTTGACAGAGAGAAACAGAGACAGAGAGAGACAGAGAGAAGGGGGAGGGCCCAGAGCAGTCTCCATAGTTGACAGCATTAGTTTTCCATATAGTTTCACTCCATAGGGAGTGGGGCTGCGCAGGGCAGGACTGGGCCGGGAGCCTCCCACATAGGCCCCGGCAAGAACTGAACTGGGGGCACAGCTCAGTTTATCATATGGGTCTGCACAGGCCGGGGCCAGGATTCAATCCTTGGTCCCCGGGGCTTCAAAGCGAGCGCTTAACCCGCTGAGCCATCCCAGCTTCCCCATACCTACTACATTTTTATACTTATGTTTGACTTGTAATCCCTTCATTGCATGGCTAGCTTATTTTTGGAGGTCAAACTTATATTCTGTTTCTCTTTGAACAGAAATTTTTACATTATGCACAATGTAGATATAATAAATGGGTGAGAGTAAAATGTGCCTGATTTTGCCAACCTTGACATTCTTTCTTTCTTGAGCACTTACATGTTGCTAAGCAACTATGAACAAATGGCTTTTAGCTCTTTCCTGTGGGAATTTAAGTGAAATAGCCTTTTCTTCCTCTTTGTTCCTGACCCTGGCTCCCTTTCCAAGGAACCTTCTTTAAACTGCTCTGCTCCTTCCACTTTCACATCATTAGCCTAGGAGAAGAAGATTATTAGTTTAGGAGAATAGAACAGAATCTGAATCATCTCCCCACAGGGAAAAGTCCTGGTGGACCTTGAACACACGGAAAAATAAAAGGGAAGCAGGGTTCATTGCATTTTAAAAATACCTAGTGACTTATTACTATTAATTTTCACCTGTAGTCGAATTTCATCGTGATTTAACAATGGTTTATGAATGCCTATTTGTGTTAGGCATGGGCTAAATAATTCATTTACTTAAATACTTTATATGCTTAATTCTTAAAAGAATACTGCAAAGTGGAAGCTGAGGTTTAGCAGACTTTACTGAGGTCCCATGGCCAGGGAATGGTAGAACTGGGATACTTTAGCACTATAGTATTTCGAACAGTGTGGTCTTGACGTGGGAATGGGTAAGTACTTATTAGTACTACAATTGGAAAAACAAAAATAAAGTGAGAACCAACATTTTATCATAAATTTCAGATAGATAAATTTTAGATAAATTCTAAAGACAGATGATCTGTAATGTAAATGTTATTTAATTTTTATAAGTTCTCCCACCCATTACAATAATTCAACTTTTCCTATATTTCATTTTATAAAATACTGCCTTTTTAGTTTTATTTGAATGTTGACTATTCTCACCCCATCTTTTTGGATGTCATTGTAGAGTATATACATGTCCCTCAGCTCCCAAACCAGAGAGCTCTTGTTTTCTTAGGCCTTCTTAAGAAAAACTTGAAATATCAAGTCATGAAAATAGTTGGCAAATTTGACCACAGAAAAACTTATAAAACTTTTTTTTTAATGAAAAGCCACTATAAATATAGGAATCACTAAAGTCCTTTGCACTTTTACAAGACAAGTAATGGACTGTCAGAAAATAATTACAAACATTTTAAATAGATAAAAGCTGGTATCTCTAACATACAAAGAGCTCCTACAAATCAATAAGAAAAATACAAACAAGCTAATAGAATGGTGGTTAAATGAGAAAAATAGATAAAGCAGATTGTCCAATAAATTCGAAGCTTATCATCACTGTTGACCATGGAAATGCAAATTAAAATAACAATAAGACTTCTACAATAAACACACTGTGTAAGTCAGTAGTTTCCTTGGAAATTATGTAAATGCAGTATAATTTGTTGAAAAAGACTCAGAAAACTTTGTTTCCAGTGAAATTAAGAGAAAGATAATCTACAAACTTCAAATTATGTGAAATCACTTCCAATAACTGATAAAATTAGGTAGTTTCCAAAAAGAAAGTGAAAAGTAGAAGTTTAAAGAGAAGTCAGAACTGAGTGTCAGAAGAACTAAAATTTCAGCAAAATATACCTTCTGCAGAAAAAGAGACTCATCCTGAAATGCAAACCCCGCAGTGTGAATCTATTAGTTATCTATTGTTGTAGAACAGATTATCCTTACACTTAGTGGCTTAAAACAACCTTTACTATATACTCATAGCCAGTGATTCACTCTCTTTTTAAACCTATAAAAAATAAAAATTTAAAAGTTGGGGATGCTAGGATAGCTCAACAGTTTGAGTGCTTGCCTTGCAACTGTGGGATCCGGGGATCAAATCCCAGCCCTGGCCCATGCAAACCCCTATGCTGAACTGTGGTATAACTGGTAACTGCTGAGGTGGCTCGGCGGTGAAGGTTCTCCTGTCCTATGTGGGAGACCCTCAGTCTGGTTCCTGCCCGATGCAGCCCCGTGTTCACCTGTGTGGAATGAAACCAGGTCACAACTAATGATGTGCAACTATGGAGACTGCTGTGCCCCCCTCCCCCCACCTTCTCTCAAACAATAAAATATATCTAAAAAATATAAAGACTAATGCATTATAAATTTGTTACAGAAATTGAAAGAAGCCCTGTCCCACTAAAAAAAAAAAAGTAAATAAACTCAATCATACATCAAACTATAGTATGAAACACAAAAAAACAAAACTGTTGACTGCACCCCAGTAGACTAGATAGTTCATAAAGTGAATATATGTAATATGGGAATTTAGTTTAAATTTAGTATAGAAATAAATGGTGATAGAAGAACTGACTCTGGGTGGTGAGCACACAATGCAACACATAAGTGATGTAATGTAGAATTGTATGCCTGGAACCTATGTAACTTTTACTAACCAATGACACCCCAATATATTTAACAATTAAAAAAATAAATAAATTTAGTATAGCTAAAAGCAAGGTTTCAGATCAGAACGAATAGATTGTTCAGTAACTGATATTGAGATAACAGGATGGCCATCTGAAAAAATATTAAGGTGCTGGCATACCTCAAGTGGTATACCAGTCTAGTGTTCAAATGGATCGAATTAGTATTTTAATTTTATAAAAGAATGCAATTAATGAAAGAAAGTGGAAGAATGAAGGTTCTTCTAAAACCATGAGGTGTAGAAAATATTTTACACTCATAAAAGGTTGATCAATTAAAATTAAAAAATTCTACACTAAAATTTACAAATAATGTAGCAAGCTGAGAGAATATTAGTATTTATAATGAAAGTTTTATTCCCGATTATAAAGAACTTTTAGAAATGGCAGGAAAAAGATCAGCAACCCAAAAGGAAAAGAGAAAAGGCAAGTAGTACAAATATGTAATTCACATAAAAGGAAATACAAATGATTATTAAACATATGAAAGATAACCTAATTTATAATAAGAAAAATTAAAATGATATTAAGATATCATTTTTTTA
>PVKE010026520.1:10104-22343 GCA_004027555.1 Craseonycteris thonglongyai
CTTCAGTGCATATTTATTTTTATTTTACTTTTGACAGATAGAGAGAGAGACAGAGACAGAGACAGCTAGAGAACCGAACTGTGGGAACTCCCCAGTTCAGCATGTGGGTCCGCCTGGGCCGGAGCCGGGATTCGATCCTCGGTCCTCGGGGCCTCAAAGCGAGCGCTCAACCCGCTGAGCCGTCCCGGCTTTCCCAAGATACCATTTTTTAACTATCCATTGGGCAAAACTTCTAAACATTGACAACACTTTGTTTTTGCCAAATTATTGGGGAAACATTCTCTTCCACATTTCTGATGGGAGTATAAATTAGTACAATCTCTATTGAGGGCAATTTGGCAATACCTATCAAATTTACTAATGTATGATTCCTTTGATCCAGCAATTCCTCTCTAGGATTTTGGTGTGTATCACAACCTTCTTATGGGTCACAATTTGTGTCTTACTCTCTTGGGCCTGGTCATATTAATAGGTCTAGAAGCAATGAGAGGAGGTGACGTGGGTCATTAGTAGGTTCAACAATGCCTTGCAATGAAACTACTAGAGTGGAATCCATTACAGGCTCTGAAGGGAGTGGTGACCAACTTCCTCAGATAAGGGAGGAAAGAGGTGCCTCTGTTGGTGAAGAATATGTGACAGAAGTTAGGGGTTCAAGTTTCTAGCAGTCTACATTCCAGTTCTCCCCATAGTATCAGACTGAGAGTAGATTAATCCCCAAATCTTCTTCTCTTCTCTTCTCTTCTCTTCTCTCCTCTCCTCTCCCCTCCCCTTTCCTTTCCTCCCCTCCTTTTCCTTTCCCCATCCCCTCCTCTTCCCTTCCCTTCTTTTCCCTTCCGTTTCCTTCCCATTTCTTCCCTTCTCTCTTTTTTCCCCTTCTCTCTCCTCTCCACTCCCCTCCCCTCCCCTCCCCTCTCCTCTCTTCTCTTCTCTTTTTTTCCCCCTTTCTTGTCAGGCTTCTTCCCTTGCCTTGTCTTATGTCTCTTAATTTCCTACAGGTTTCTCTTGAAAGCAATTCCTTAAAAAACCAACCCCCCCGCCCCCCCCTCAAAAAAAAAAAACCCAAATCACTTGCACAATCACCTCTACCACAGACTCTACTTCTAAAAAGCTTTATCTAAATGGTCTTGTGTTCAGGCTGTATTCCCCTGATCTACATGTGTATATCCCTTCTTGTAATGTCCACATGGATCTCTAATGGGCATTTCAAACTTATATCAAAATGGAACTCCTTATATTTTCCTGTTTCAACATGTTTTTCTCACCGGTTTTCCAGTTTCAGTAATGACAACTCCATTCTTCTAGTTGCTCTGGACAAAGCTTTTTACAACTCATATTCAGTCACTCAGCAACTCTGTTGCTAAACCATTTAAGCTGGTGCTAAGACCATTTTAGATCATTGTTTTCTGAGTTGGGGTGGAGTTCATATGTCGAAAGCAACTTCCTCACTGAATTTGTTGAAAGTCAACCCTTGACATAAGGGTTTGAAAAAATCAGGGTTAGACTTGTTAACTCAACTTTCAGAATAAACCTGTAATCCAACGCTCATGACTATGTCTATTGCTACTACTCTCATTCAGGCCACTGTTAGCTCTGCTTGGATGTTTGCAGTGGCTTTTAACTGGTTTTGCGGCTTCCACTCTCATTTGCCTTTGGTCTGTTTTCAAACCAGCAGCTAGCAGGATTCTTTTTGTTTTTTTTAAAGATTTGTTTTTACTGTTTTTGACAGAGAGAGAGAGAGAGAGAGAGACAGAGACAGAGACAGAGAGATGGGGGAGGGCCCAGAACAGTCTCCATAGTTGCACATCATTGGTTTTTCCACATAGTTGCACTCCACAGGTGGGCGGGGCTGCACAGGGCAGGAACTGGGCCAGGGTCTCACCTTGGTGAGAACTGAACTGGGGGCACTCCCCAGTTCAGCATATGGGTCCACATGGGTCAGGGCCAGGATTCGATCCTCGGTCCCTGGGGCTGCAAAGTGAGCACTTAACACACTGAGCGCTTTCCCAGGATTCTTTAAAAATATGTCATATCATGTCACATATCTGTCATAAGTCTCTATTTGCTTTTCAACCTAGGGTATAATTTTAAGTTTATGTACTAAACTAAAATGCCCCCTGTGATTTTGCCCTCCACCCCATATCTCTGATGTTCTCTCCTGCTATTCCCTCCTGGCACATTGCTCCTGTCACTTTGGTTTCCTTGAAGTTCCTTGGCTGTGCTCAGCATACTCTTGCTCAGAGCATTTGCATTTGGTGATCTCTATGGGTGGCATGTTCTTCCCCAGATATTGGCATGGCTCACTCCCTCACTTCTTTCAGACCTTGTCATTGCCACTCTAAATTGCAGTCTTCTGTATAATTCCCTGCCCTGCTTTTCTCCTCAGCTTTATCTTGATCTATTTTACTTACGTATTTATATTTTGTATCATTTGTTGCCTTCACTCTCATGGGCCTTAGAGATTTGTGTTTTTGTTCCTGACTGGCCAGTGGTAGATACTCAGTAAATATTTGTTAAGCACATGAATGAATTATTTCATTATAATTAACTAGATTACTTTATAAAAGAAAAAATCCATTATTTATGTGCCTGTAGAAGTAATCATGGCTGCCAGAAGCACATCACTCAGTTGTTGGTGTCAACCATGGCAGCAGGCAGGGAAAACCAGAGGAGGCAAATCAGGGATCATGGCTAGGTGCAGTGGTAACTGAGCCAGGAAGAAATTTGCATCGTCACGGAGCCGAGCTCACCTGTCCTCCGTAGCCCACGCATCCTCTTTGTAAGTCAGCTCTGGCTCAGATGAAGACACTGAGCCTTCTCCATGCCCACAGGGGATAGCCAAGGAGAGACTGGGTGGGAGTAGAGAGGAGGCCAGGGACCAAGGCACAGGGTGGTGACCAGAAGAGGGGCCATAATGCAGCCAGCACTCAGAGCCCTCTTCATGCTGGTCTTTGTCTTGCTGTGTCTCCTGGGAATCCTTGCCAATGGCTTCATTGTGCTGGTGCTAAGCAGAGAATGGAGGCAGCGTGGGAGGTTGCTCCCCTCGGACATGATCCTCATTAGCTTGGGTGCCTCCCGCTTCTGCCTGCAGTGGATCGGAATGGTGCACAACTTGTTGTACGCTGTCAGCCTTGTGGAGTACACCAAGAGTCTTTCACGACAGCTCTTTGGTCTCCACTGGGAATTCCTGAACATGGCCAGCTTCTGGTTCGGCACCTGGCTCAGCGTCCTCTTCTGTGTGAAAATTGCTACCTTCATGCACCCCACCTTCCTCTGGCTGAAGTGGAGGTTCCCAGGGTCAGTGCCCTGGCTTCTGCTGGGCTCCCTCGGGATCTCATCCATTGTCACCCTGCTCTTGTTTTGGGGGAAACGAGAGGTGTATCAAGAAGGTTCCTTAATGAAATCTGGGAACATGACCTACGAGGTGTGGACGAGAAGGCTGGAAATTCAGTATTTTCTGGCCCTGAAATCTGTTATATGGTCAATTCCTTGCTCTATTTTTCTGGTCTCCACAGTGTTGTTGATTAATTCTCTGAGGAGACACAAGCGGATGATGCAGCACAACGCCCACAGCCTGCAGGACCCCAGTACCCAGGCTCACACCAGAGCTCTGATGTCACTCATCTCCTTCCTCATTCTTTATGCTGTGTCCTTTGTGTCCCTGATGATTAGTTCTGCGGGCTTCATCTCCTTTAAGAACAATGGGTACTGGCTGTGGCAAATTTTAATCAACCTGTGCACGTCTGTCCATCCCTTTGTCCTCATCCTCAGCAACTTCAGGCTTCGAGGGGTGTTCAGGCAGCTACTTCTGTCGGTCAGGGGCTTCTGGGTGGCCTAGGTGGCGTGGTTTCCTTGTCCCAATCCTGGAGGAGACTCAGGTGAGGATGACAGAGTCACAGCCCGCTGGCATGGAAATTGCTTCATTGGCAGATGTTTTTGGGAAAGAGAGTAAAATTGGGAACTGTCTGAGCATAATGGTTCTTGGGACACTATTGAAAAGGGGCCTGAGGGGCCCTAGAGCCAGCATCGTCCAGAAGGTCAGAATATAAAACTGTCCTGGGGAAGCCAGGATGGCTCAGTGTGTTGAACGCTCACTTTGCAGCACCAGGGACTGGGGATCGAATCCTGACCCCGGCCCGTGTGGACCCATGTACTGAACTGGGAGTTCCCCCAGTTCAGTTCTCTCTGTGTCTCTGTATCTCTCTATCTGTCCAAAATAAATAATTCAATAAATAAAATATATATTTAAAACTGTGTCCTACTCTCTCTGGTTTCTGCCCTGTCTGCTGTATAGAAGCCTTCAGTTAAAACGTCTGGATGAACTGTCCTGTCCTATCCCGACAGCCGATGGGGAATGGAGAGGACAGGTGTCTGTGACTGAAATGGGTGTGGGTGGGGTGGCAGCAGCCTTGCTGAGGAGCCCTAATGGTTCCTACCCAGGAACTGGAGCTGTGGTGGATGGCGGCCAGCGGTGTGAGGTCTATCAGCTCTTCCCTCTGTGGAGGTTCTTTTCCTCTTGCCCAACTTGGATAATTTGGTTTTAATTTTATGAAGAGTACTGGAAGGTTTCTTTACATCACCCCATCTTTTCTCTCACTAGTATTTTCAATGGTCTGCCTTTAGTTTTCTCCTCTTTGAAGTCTGAGTGGCAGCCAGACTTTTTCTAAGTTTATTTTTTCATTAGAATGACATTGTATTTTTCTTTGTTGTCAAATTGTCTCTGAATCATTGATTTTATTCAAGGAAATGTCACAGTTATGTGTGAATTGAAAAAACATGTTCTTTTTGTTCTGACAAAGACTTGTGAATTTCACTTAGTTTGTGTCCCGAACTATTTAACCTCTTTTTTTAAAAAAAGAATCATCCTATTAAATATTACGTTGAAATGTTGTTTTAAAATAGTTCTCTTCAATTACGTACTGTACAAATATTTTTAGAAATAATTTTGTGGAGAAAGCTGAATGTCTAAGTGGGTTGAGCGCTTGCTTTGCAGCCCCGAGGTGTGAGGAGGATCGAGTCCCTGTCCTGGCTCTGGCTGGTGGGGACCCATATGCTGAACTGTGATGTGCTTCCCATTTGCGGGGGGCTGGGGGGACCCAGTTTGCTTCCTGCCAGGATGAGCTTCCATGTAGGAGGCCCGGTTTGGCCCTGGGCTGAGCCCCCGGCTTGCAGGGGTGTACCTCCCATACAGGAGGCCCCAGGCCCGTTCCCTCCCCATGCGTCGTGCCCACCTGTGCCGAATGAAATTATGTCGAAAAACTAATGATGTAGGGCTGTGAAGACTGCTCTGGGCCCTCCCCCTTCTCTGTTTCTCACTGTCTTTGTCTGTCTCTGTCAAAAACAATAAAATCAATCTTAAAAAATGATTTTGTAGAAAATTTCAGGCAGACTTAAACGTGTTTGCTAAAAGGCACTGGTGTCAAATTTCAGAGGCTAATCCTCAATTGGGTCTTGATATGAAGAATTTTGTTTATTAATTGTTAAATTGATTGGGGGTGACATTGGTTGGTAAAAATTACACAGGTTGCAGGTGTAGAATTCTACATTATATTGTCTATGTATTGCATTCTGTGCTCACCACCCAGAGTCAGTTCTGCTTCCATCATCATCTATTTGATGCTTCTTCCCTCCTCCCCCATTCTCACTCCTTAGTCTCTGGTCATCACTAAACTATTGTCGGTGTTCGTGAGTTTTTTGTCTTTGTTACTTTCAGTTTTATGTTCCACCTACAAGTGAAATCATATGGTTCTTGATTTTTTTCTGACTTATTTCACTTAATATAATGATCTCGAAGTCCATTCATGTTGTCACAAATGGCTGTACTTCATCTTTTCTTTTCGCTGAGTAATATTCTATTGTGTGAATGTATCACAATTTCTTTATCCAGTCATCTATCAAAGAACACTTTGGTCGTATCCATGACTTGGACACTGTGCACAGTGCTGCAATGAACATTGGGGTACACATATCTTTGCAAAATAAAGTTTTGAAGTTTTGGGGGTAGATATTCAGAAGAGAGATTGCAGGGTCATATGGTATTTTACTCATAATTTTTTGAGGAACCATCGTGGTTGTACCAATTTACATTCCTACCAGCAGTGTATGAGGGTTCCTCTTCCTCCACAGCCTCTCCCGCACTTGTTATTGCCTGTCTTGTGGATTATAGCCATTCTAACACGTGTGAGGTGTTTTCTCATTGTGGTTTTAATTTGCATTTCCTTAATAGCTAGTGAGGTTGAGCATTTTTTCCTATATTTTTTGGCTATTTGCATGTCTGCTTGGGAGAAATGTATTTTGAGACCTGCCCATTTTTCAATTGGATTGTTTCTTTTTTGTTGTTGTTCAGTTGTACGAGTTTTAGATATTAGCTGCTTATCAGAGGCAATGTTTGCAAATATTTTCTCTCACTTGGTTGGTTATATTTTTGTATTGTTAGTGGTATTTTTTTAATTCACAGAAGCTATTTAGTTTGATATAATCTCACTCATTTGTTTTTTATTTTTACTTTTCTTGCCTTTGAGGTCAAGTTCATAAAGTCCTCTCTGAACTCAAGGTCTATAAGTTTAGTACTAATGCTTTCTTTATTGTAGTTTGTTTTGGGTCTTATGTGGAGATCTCTAATGTATTTTGAGTTAATTTTGGTATATGGTGACAGTTCACCATCCAGATTCATCATTCTTTTGCATGTGGTATTCCAATTTTCCCAGCACCATATACTGAAGAGGTTTTCTTTTTCAAATTGTATATTTTTTGCTACATTGTCAAAAATTATTTTCCCATATATTTATAAGTTTATTTCTAGGTTTTTGGTTCTATTTCATTGGTCTGTGTGTCTGTTCTTCTGCCAATACCAAGCTGCTTTGATTGTTGACTAAATGGTTCAAACTGAAGTTGGTGAATGTGATGCCTGCAGCCTTATTCTTTTTTTTTTGTAGGATTGCTTTGGTGATTTGGGGGTCTTTTGTGGTTCCATATGAATTTGATGATTTTTTTGATCTATTTATTGAAAGAATGCCAATGGGATTTTGATGGGAATTGCATTAAATCTGTATATTGCTTTGGGTAATATGGCCATTTCTTAAAAAGATGTATTTTATTGTTTTTTTTATCTTTTATTTTATTAATGTGGTACCGTATTTTCCGGCATATAAGACGACCAGGCATATAAGACGACCCCCTAATTTTACAGTTAAAGCATAGGTTTAGGCCTATATTCGCTGTATAAGACTACCCCCCACTTCCGAGGCTGTAGTCTTATACAGCGAATATAGGCCTAAACCTATGTTTTAACTGTAAAATTAGGGGGTTGTCTTATACGCCTGGTCGTCTCATACGCCGGAAAATACAGTATATCACATTGATCGATTTTCATATATTGAACCATCCTTGTGCCATTGTAATGAATTCCACTTGATTGTTATGTAAAATCTTTTTAATACATTGTTTTTTATTTACAAGTATTTTGTGTAGGATTTTTGCATCTATGTTCATCAGAGACATTGGTTTATAATCTTCTTTTCTTATGTGTTGTCCTTACCAGGCTTTGGTGTTAGGGTAATGTTGGCCTCATAGAATAAGTTGGGAAGTATTGCCTCATCTTCAATTTTTTGGAAAAGTTTGAGGAGGATAAGTGTTAGTTCCTTTTTGAGTGCCTGGTAAAACTTGTCAGTGTGACCATTTGGTCCTGGACTGTTGCTTTTGGGGAGGTTTTGGATGATTGTTTCGATTCCCTTATTGTTGTTTAGAGTATGTTTAGAGTATCCGATTCTTTTTCTTCTCCTTCATCTTTTTTGTCTTCTTCTTCTTTATTCTCTTCTTCTCCTTTTCCTCCTCCTCCTCCACCTCCTTTTTCAGATTTATGTTTTTATTGTTTGAGATTGAGAGAGAGACAGACAGACAGACAGGCAGAAAGACAGAGAGAAGGTGGAGGTGCCAGAGCAGTTTTTATAGTTGTACATCATTAGATTTTTGACATAGTTTCATTCCACACGGGTGGATGTGGAGCTGTGTTGAGGTGGTGGTGGTGGTGGTGGTGGGTGGAGTGGGGGGAGCTGGGGTGGGGCCGGAACCGAGCTCAAGGCCTTCCCCTTAGGAGGCATGTCCCAGTTCGGCATAGTGGTTTGCACGAGCCAGGATTTAATCCACAGACTTGGTGGTTGCAAGAAAACCACTCAACCTGTGGAGCTATCCCGGCATCCCCTATCTAGTTCTTGATTTACTATAGGTAGACTATATGCTTCCAAAAACTTGTCCATTTCTTCTAGATTGCAAAATTTGGTGGCATAGAGCCCTTCATAGTATTGTTGTATGGTCCTCTGTATTGCTGCGGTATCATTTGTAATTTCCCTCTTTCATTTCTAATTTTGATTATTTGTGTTTTTTATCTTTTTCCCTTGGTGGCCCTAGCTTGAGGTTAGTCATTAAAAAAAATTTTTTTTTTAAGAACCTGCTGTTTGTTGCAGTAATTTTTTCTATTGTTTTTCTGTTTTCTATTTCATTTAGTTCTGTTCTAATTTTTATTATTTCATTTCTTCTGCTGACTTTGGTGTGTTCTTTTGTTTTTCTTTTTCTAGTTCTTTACTATGTGATTATAGGTTTTTTATTTGGGTTTTTTCTTGTTTCTTGAGATAGGCCTGTAATGATATAAATTCTCCTCTTGTCACTGCATTTGGTGCAGCTCAGTAATTTTGTATTGTGTTTTCGTTGTCATTAATTTCAATGTATTTTTAAATTTCTTCTTTTTCTTTTATTTATTCTTTTATCCAGTCATTTTTAATAAGATGTTGTTTCATCTCCATGTATATGCGTATATTTCTGCTTTCTTTTTTTTGTCGTTGATCTTCTATTTCAAAGCTTTGTGGTTAGAGAATACACTTGATATGATTTCAGTGTTCTTAAATTGTCTTTCTTAAAAATTTATTTTTATTGTTTTAGACAGAGACAGAGAGAGACAGAGAGAAGGGGCAGGGCCCAGAGCCGTCTGCACAGCTGCACATTACTTGTTTTCTACATAGTTTCATTCCACAGGTGGGTGCAGGGATGTGCGGGGCAGGACTGTGCATGGCAGTTATTGGCTGGAGGCCTCCAACCTTGGGTGGGAGCTGCACTGGGGACCTCCCACATGGGAAGCCTACTCCAGCAGGAACTGAACTCGGGGCACACCCCTGTTCATCATGTGGGTCTGCACAGCCTGGGGTCAGGATTTTATCCTCAGATTCTGGGGCTGCAAGACTAGCACTCAACCTGCTGAATCATCCTGGTATCTCTATCAATTGTCTTAAATTTTCTGAGGCTAGCTTTGTTACCCATCATGTAGTCCATTCTTGAGAATGCTCCCTGTGTGCCAGAGAAGAATACCCATATTTTCCAGCTTATAAGATGACCGGGAGTATAAGACGACCCCCTAATTTTACAGTTAAAACATAGGTTTAGGCCTATATTTGCTGTATAATACTACAGCCTCGGAAGTGGGGGGTAGTCTTATACAGCGAATATAGGCCTAAACCTATGTTTTAACTGTAAAATTAGGGGGTTGTCTTATACACCTGGTCATCTTATACGCCGGAAAATACGGTATATAGTCATGTGTTGTAGGATGAAATGTCCTGTAAATATCAATTATGTCCAATTGCTGTCATTTAAAGCTGATATTTCCTCATTTATTTTCTGTTTGGATGATCTGTCCATGGCTGTCAAGGGGATATTTAGGTCCCGTCTATATTTGTGTTTTTGTCATTTTCTCCCTTTAGATCTGTTAAGTAGTTGCTTTGTAAATCTTGGTTTTTCCTGTTTGGGGGGGCATATATATTAGTAAGTGTCATGTTTTCTTGTTGTATCGTCCCCTTTATCATTATGAAATGTCTACCTTTGTCTCTTATTATCTTCTTGATCCAGAAGTCTGCGTCATTTGATAAAAGTATGGCTACTCGTACCTTTCTCTGGATGCCATTTGCTTGGAGTATTGTTTTCCAACTTTTCGCTTTGAGTCTGTAGTTGCCCTTGTGGCTGAGGTGTGTCTTTGGTTTTTGTTCTTTAACCCACCTTGCTATATTTTGCCTTTTTATTGGTGAGTTCAGTCTATTTACATTTAGGGTCATGATTGATATAGGATTTCCTATAGCCATTTTATCTTTTGTTTTCTGGTAGCTCTTTTTTTTTTTTTTTCTTTGGTCACTTTCTAGCTTTTTTCTTTCCATCATTTATTTTAGTTTGATGATGTTTTAAGATTTTTCCTGTTTCTACTTTTTTTGTTATGTATCTCAGTTCTAAATTTTTTGAGTGTTTACTATGAAGTTTATATAAAAGAAAGTTTCATATATGCAGTGATCTCTTTTCATGAGGATGTTTCTTTTCTGCATTCTTTTTGGAAGTTTAAACTTTTACTTCCTCCCCTTTTATATTTTTGTTCTCCAAATTTATTCCTATTTGTTTTTACTGTTTGTTTCTGGTCAAATAGCCTCCTACAGAGCTTTTGGAAATGCCTGACCTGCACTGAAGAATTCCCTCTGCTTTTGTGTGTCTGAAAAGGTCTTTACTTCTTCTTTATATCTAAAGGATATATTTGATGGATAGATTATTCTTGGCTGGTCATTTTTCTCTTTCAATATTTGAATACTTGATTCCAGTCCCTCCTGGCTTGTAGAATTTCTTTTGAGGAGTCTGATGATAGTCTGATGGGCTTTCCTTTATAGGTTATGGTGTTCTTCTTTTTTTGTTTCTGGCTGCCTTGAGGATTCTTTTTTTGTCGTGGACCTTCAACATCTTCAGTATAATGTGCCTTGGAGAAGGTAGCTAGCGGTCCTGTTTTCTTCTTGGATTTGAGGTTTCAGCTATTTTCATGGATTTGGGAAGTTCTCATCTACTATTTGAGTCAATTCTCTGTGCCCGTCCCATCCTCTGTTCCCCTTGGAATACCTATTATTCTTATGTTGCTCTTTCTAATGGAATCAGATAGTGCTTGTAGAGATTTTTTATTTCTTTGAACTCTCATGTCTCTCTTCCTTCTTCTTTGACATTTCCAGATTTCTATCTTTACTTTCACTAGTTGTTTTCTTCATCTGGTCAGCTTTGCTTCCTATCATAGCTATTTCATTTAAATTTCTTTTATAGTGCTGTTTACCTCTAGAATTTTAATTTTTTTATAGTCTTAATTTCTTTGTTAAAATATTTTTTTTGCCTTCAGATCTCCTATCTGAAAATGTGTTGCTGTTTTTCTGTGCTTTGCTGCCTTTTTCTTTGATCTCTTTGAGCGTTTCCAGAACTGCAGTCTTGAATTCTGTATCATTTAGCTCATATATTTCCATATCTTTAAGTACCTTTTCTGGAGACTTTTCATTTTGTTTTTGAGTATCTTTGTTCACTAGGGTACTTCTTGCTGTTGGACTGTTTGTCTTCCTGGGCATAAGTACTTTCCCCCTGATAGATGTGAAGAAATCTTTCTTTTGATTCTCAGCTGACATTGCTGCAGTGTCTTCAGAAATATCCTCTCTTGGTTATTTAGGTTTCTTTACATGGGGAGATTGTCTAGGAGGTGGGCTTCTCTTTTTAACTCAGTCATCTTGGTCGCTGTATGCCTCCTGCTTGGCGGGATATGGTGGTGATGATATCTTATGCTTCAGAGATTCCACTGTAATGAGAAGCTGTCACACCTGTGCTTCACAGTTTTCCTGGATCTCTCTGCTGGCATCAGTGGCAGAGTTAGGGGTGTGTTTTGTTGAAAAAGGTGCGTGTTTGGTTGTGGCATAGGGAAATGTCAGCTGACTATATGCAGGCACTTGGTGGAGCTGAAGGGGTGGTGGTGGTGGTGAGCTTTGGGAGACAGTAAGGGGAAACATCCAGGTTCTGCATCCAAAGCCATGCAATATTATGGCTGGGGCCCTACCTAGTCCTGGGCTACACCATGCTTCAGCCCCCACCATGCTTCTGCCACTAGCACTCTGGTTGCTCATACATGCTTCACCAGCCCACTTTTTTTTTTGTTGTTCATTATTATTATTTTTTACTGTTATATTTAATGGGGTGACATTGGTTGGTAACAATTAGGTAGTTTCCAGAAGTACAAGTTCACATCACATCACATCACCTATGCATCACATTATGTGCCCACCTCCCAGAATCAGGTCTCCCTTCACCACCATATATCTGGTGCCAATTCCCACCTCCCCCAACAACTCTCCCTCCCCCCTCCTCCCCCTTCTCCAGGTAACCACCAAACTATTGAGTGTGTCCATAATGCTGGTGCC
>PVKE010026521.1:0-22242 GCA_004027555.1 Craseonycteris thonglongyai
AAAAAAAAAAAAAAAAAAGACACTGCTTCACACCAAAGGTTTAAAAAACATTTTCCAAATACATTAGGAAAATTGTAAAAAATAGTAAAGAGCCAACATAATTGCTAATTAAAATATTACCCTAAAGAAATCACTTAAGGAAAAAAATAAATAAAAGCAGCAGCACTCTTCAATACACGTATCTATTCATTATTTGGAAACTGAAGTAAAACATTTCTGTAGATATGTGCAAAATTCTGACATCAATTTTTAATTTGCATTGATAAATTTTTTTGTGATAAAGATAAATATGATCCAAACTGATGTAAAACAGAACTTTGTGTTTTTTTAACTTTCAAAAGCCAATGTCTCTCTCCTGTCACATGTCCTCCAGTGTGATGCCCATGTGTGTGTCCTTGCACCATCTGAAGCAAGTTGACAATTCTATCAGCTTGTATCTTTCCCTTTGCAGTTCAATGATTTGAGTTAAACCATGGTCACTTTTAACATTGTTAATTCAAACAACCTTACAAATAATTTAAATTCCATCACATTTTTTAATTTTTTATTTGCATGGGTGTTTAAATAGTTCTGTTATGAATATTGTCCCTGCACAGTTATGAATTGTCCTTTTGTAAAAAGTGATATTCTAGTTTCCTCACAATGTAGTGATTATCAGCCTTACTAATTACCTTGTAGCCTTTCTTATTATGCACATAATGCACATTTTCCAATGGCTAGAAAATGCAAAACACAAGTTGATATCATTGCATCTATTTTCATGTCTTTCTAAAAACAGGACTACTAAAATCTCTGGGATACATGGATAGTAACAAATGAGGATTATAAAAGTAGCACATAAGAATTATTTTCTTGAATTTAAACTTATTGCCATTCGTTTCAGCATGTAAATATACAATAATGTTGGCTAGTGTGTAATTCTTGAACTAAGAAATATAAATAAAACTTAAAAGGATGTGTACGTGTGGTTTCATTGGGCTCAGAATTTTTTTAAATCTATTAGTATGAGTTAAGTTGTAGAATGAAGGCTTTGTGAAAAGCATTGAAAAGCTTAGAACTTGGAACCTGCTTTCAGACAGATTTGAATTTGAGCTTTGACTTATCATATATTAGGTACCGTATTTTCCGGCATATAAAACGACCGGGTGTATAAGACGACCCCCTAATTTTACAGTTAAAACATAGGTTTAGGCCTATATTCACTGTATAAGACTACAGCCTCGGAAGTCGGGGGTAGTCTTATACAGCGAATATAGGCCTAAACCTATGTTTTAACTGTAAAATTAGGGGGTCGTCTTATACGCCCGGTCATCTTATACACCGGAAAATACGGTATATGATTATGCAACTGCTCAATCCATCTGGCTCTTGGATTTATGTGTAAAGCAAAGATATAATTGTATAACCTTCAAAGATCTGTTGTAAAGATGTAGTAACCCGTAAGAAGTCCTTAGCACAGTGCAAGATATATGATAAGTGGTATGGAAGCAGCAAATACTACTGTTGCTGTTGTTAGTTATAATCATTACTAGAATATTCAGTATCTATGTCACCAATTCTGTTATGATATCTAAAACATCACAGTAGTTATTAAATGTTTCCTTTGATTAGATATTTTATAGTAAGGATACTTAAGATCTTGGCTTCAATTATGAAAATAGGATAAACATAAGGTGCTTATTCATTTAATATACTGTGTCTGTATTTATGCTAAGTACTTTACTAATTTAATACTTATTTAATCCTTAATGTGTTTTAAAAAATAGAAGAAACTCAAGATCATAAAGAATAAGAATCTTGCCTGTGACAGTGAAAGAACTTGGATTCCTACCGAGGCTGGGCTCACCCCAAATCTTTGAAATTTCTTTGCACCTCATTATTAAAAGTAGATGACTGGGACTGTTTCACTTTCGTTTACTTGGGGCATTTCTCAGGAAACACTTGCTGAGAACCTGCCATCTGCCACCTCATGTGCACAAGGCCCTGACCTCTTGGGTCATATGGTAAGTCTCAAACGCATGGAGACTCTCCTCAGGCCGGTGAATCAGTTGGTGACAAGCCTGGTGTCTTTCACTCTTAGTGACGTTAGAATGTCCAAACCACACCTTATTAGACTCCGTCAGCCTGAGCAAGGAAGCCTGTCAGGACAAAATTGTCCAATGAAGTCATGATTAACAGGAGCTATCGATACCAGGCAGTGACACTACGGAAAAGACTCACGTATAGGAAGAGTGATGACTCGTTCCTCTCAGCTTCCACGGAAATTGCAAATTGTATAAGCTTGAAATGTAAAGGACTTACATTTACACTTGGCATGCCCCCTGTTAAGTTTCTGACCAACAGAGCATATGTAAACTCATAGACATGACCCTGTTCACATAGCTGTGGGCACATGTATGTGCTTGCACTTGAGTGTGTATGTGCATGAACCCACGTGGGTGGAGGCTGGTTGAGAGGGTCAATAGGTCGGGTTCATGAGCTGTTACTTACCTTGGGAAGGGAACATTCCTAGATATCACCGCCCCCCCCCCTCGAAAAAAGGGAACTGACCTATTGGTAAGGGGAAAATGCCCCCACTCATACCCCAACTTCTATAAATTTTTAAAACAAAATTTTAGATATCCTTGCTCTTTCCTGAAACTTGTAATTTTGAAACGCCACATGACATGTCTCATCAGACTATTTCTCTAAGCCTTCTCCCACCCTACCCACCATGGCATCACTCTACCACAAGGACTAGAACCAAGGAATAACCTTGGGGTGACAAGTTTCAGACAAGTACCAGAATGATTAGGCTTGTTTGTCAGGTCCTCTTATCAGCATCCTGGTTTGCGAGTGTACTGGACTTTTCTTTTGTTTCAAGTGGCTAACTAGGTCCTTGGTATTTACTTATGTATTAATTTTTTCACTTCAGAGATTTCTATTGGAAAGAAAGGAGATGCTGCTGGGTCATGCTTAGAGTCCCACAGGTACTGAGAGAAAGTGTTTTCAAGGTAAGGAGACGGTAGGAAGAGTTTCTCTGAGGCTGGGAAGGAGAAGAGGGGCAGCAGGGGCCACAGAAATGGAGGCTTGAGCACTGTTCAGTGGCAGTGGCCTAGGGAGATGGCAGATGACACAGTCAGCTCAGGGATCAGCCTTTGGCACAGCCCCAGGTGTGCTTCTCAAGTGGCCGAGTTATGACTGCAGCCAAAGAATCAACAGGCTAGATCGGGGGTGGCGAACCTATGGCACGCGTGCCCAAAGTGGCACGCGGAGCAATTATTTTGGCACGCGGAGCTGTGAATACCATTTAAAAAATTATTGTTTATGCTCTTATAGACATAAAAATAATCGATACCTCTATCTCACTCGATGGGTTGGCACGCGAGTCGAGCAAGTATACTCTTATTTCATAAACTTTGGCACTCAATTGCCAAAAGGTTCGCCACCCCTGGGCTAGATAGAGCTCATCAGTAGAAAATAAATGTGATTTTTCCTACTTATACACAGCTTTATTTAGAAGTTAGATTCATCATTACACTCCCACCTTGGACTTACTGGGTCGCTGGTCCCTGCACCCCAGAAATGGTATATGTTGGATCAGCAGTCATACTTAGTGGGTCCCTGGTCCTTGAACCCCGGAAGTAGAATGAAAAACAACATGCTGAAGTAGCAGTGTACTATTTCTAGGAACCGATGTCCAAAGGGCCCGGGGGTGATTGGCTCCAGTTGTGAAATTAGAAGGCTGACAAGAGATCCAGAGTGTGCTTAGAGGGTTAATATTAATATATCTCATACCCTATGTCTTGGTAACTCAAATGAGTACACAGGGCTTCATAAGCATTGTGAACACGCACTGTAGGCCTCGTGCATCTCCTTTAGGAGTGGTAGGGACTGTGGGTAATGGGAGCACAAGCTATCCAAAGAGGCAGTAGCCACTCAGCCCTGCCCAATGATTGTGTTGAGGAATTGCAAACCCAATGTTGCCAGAATAAACTTAGGATTTTGAAAATCTACTTTCTTGCTCTCTAAATATGGTTAGCTTTTCACTATCTTCATTTAAAACCATTCTGAATTATAAAAGCTATACTTATCAGTGTAGAAGATTATAATATTGCTTTTTTTTTTTAAGTCCTCGAAGTAGAGGTTGAACTTTTCGCTATAGCTCAGGCAATACAGAAAAAGAAGGCGTGCATCTTGGGTCACCTGGCCAACTAAACATGCGGCAAGCTGGTGAGTAGCCTGCAGCTTCCTAAGAGATCAAGGAAGTTTCTGAATGTGTAGGCTAATTAATGCTCCTGAAAATGACATGAAGTTCACAACAGGAAAACTTCAGGTTCTTGGAACATCTGTATAGGAGTGGCCAAGGGTAAATTTACATTTCTCATTCTGAATAGACAAAGCCTGACTGAGAAAAAAAAAAAAGAACGACTCTTTATTCACCTAGTGTTCTCTACATGCTTAAAAACACCCTTAAATGGATCAAAGATCCATCTGACGTTGGCAACCCTTCAGAAGTATCTTGCCAAATCCTTATTTATTCATTCGATTTCTCATTCTATTGCCAGGAATTCATTTGACCATTTAGAGAAGCTGTTCCTCTATATACAAAACAAAGCTATGGATGCATGCAAAGTATAAGATGATTAATAAATAAAAACTTTTAAATGTTTTAGAAGTTTCGTCTAAAATTAAATTACCAGGGTTGTGCCAGTTTGAAGTAAGCTTTTCCCATTTCAGCTTTGGCAGATAGGAAGGACGCTGGCTCCGGGCTCTTGTTCCTGTTCCAGGAGCAGTCTCAGAGCAAAAGGGACAGCTCCACTGGGATCCCTGGTTTGTGCAGAGAGCAGGGAAGAGCATATGCAGAGCCCCGTGGGGCCTGCTGCTTTCAATCTCTCCTTCCCAACTGTATTAGTCCGTGTTCTCCAGAGAAACGGAGCCAATAGAATACACACACACACACACACACACACACACACACACACACACAGATTTATTTGAAGGTATTTGCTCATGCAGTTATGGAGATTGGCACATCCCAATTCCACAAACTGGACCAGCAGATTGAGACCCAGGGAAGAGCTGATGTTATAATTCAAAACCAAAGGGCCTCAGGCTAGAGACCAGAAAAGATCTGATATCGAGATTCAAGTCCAAAAGCCATCTGTTGGCAGAATTTCTTCTTGCTCAAAGAGGGTTAATCTCTTGTTCCACTCAGGCCTTCAACTAATTGGATGAGACCCATCCACATTGTAGAGGCCAATGTGCTTTACTCAGAATCCACTAATTTAAAGGTTAATCTCATCTAAAAATACCCTCACAGAAACATCTATAATAACATTTGACTACATTTGGGGCCTCATAGCCCAGCCAAGTTGACCCATAAAATTACGCAGCACAACAGTGGTGCCCTATCATGCAGCCAAGGTAAAGTTTCAAAACTGAAATCTAATCATGTCATTTCCCTTCTTAGAAATCTTCAAAGTTGCTACTTTATTCTTACGAAAAGCCAAAATTTATCATGGTACTCAGGGCCTTTGTGATCTATTTGTTGCTTATTTCTAGACCTTGTTTTTTCATCCTGCCCTTGAACACCAGGCTCCCACCAGGTTGAATTGTTTTCAATTCCACATGACTCTATGGATTTGTTCGCTTGCCTCTAGCCTTTGCTCTTACCATTTCTTCTTCCTGAAACGTTTTCCCTCATCCCCGAAACTCACTCTCTCATTAATTCCTATTCATTTTTTTTTTTCAGGTAAAAGTTTAAAAGCACTTATGCTGGGAGAGTTTTCCTGACTCCAAAAACTGATGATTAATTCCCAGCACCCAGCATCCTGCTTAGCACATAGCATATGCTTAGTAACTATTTGTTATGTAACTGAATAAAACCTACACATTCTGCAGCACCAACAGTAATCATGCATATGGGTAAGAGTGTCAGGTGATAGCACAAACTATTTAATATGGGTACTTTCACTCACAGAACTAGCCCTCTCAGCACTGTCTGGGTTTTCTCCCACTTCACCGACTGTCCTGTCTCAGGGTTCTTCGCTGATATCTCATCTGCTTGCCAACTTCTTCACATTGGAGTGCCTTTGATTTATATCTTCATTCCTTACCCTAAACTCCGGGCATTTTCTTGACATTATATTGTGGGTATTAATGGACCTCTCAAACTCAAAATGTTCATAATTGGTCTTTCTCCCAAAGTTAATGGCAACTTCAGTGACTCTAGTCGTGATAGCTGTAATTATCTTTTCTTCTTTTCCTCTCACTTCACATCTAATTCATCAGCAAAGCATGATGGCTATAACTTCAAACTCTGTCCAGAACCTAACTCCTCCTCACTCTCTTCCCTGTGCCACCATGACCTTTCACCCAGGCTGCTTCACCAGCCTCCAAGCTAGTCTTCTAGCAGCAGCCCTTGCTGTACTACATACCGTTCTCAACACCACAGCTAGACTGATCCCTTTAGAAGCTGTCAACTGCTCTAACAAACTCCTTAAGTGATGGAACCTTAGCCTTTGGAAGGTCATTCTTACAGAAATTACGGCTTACCCTCATTTGTAATACTTTACTATTAAAAGAATTGGGAAGTCAAATTATATGGACCTTTTGGAGAATTTAATGCACATCATCATCACATTGTGTTTCTTATCATTAGTACCGGTACCTATTCTGCCAGTTCGTGCCAACATTTTTATTATGCTCATCTTAAAACGTTTTCTAATTTTCTATTCATGAAAACATAAGCATTTTGTTTTGTGTTTTGGTGATTAGTGAGCTCAAAAATTTGCATTGTTTATTGGCCATTTTTACTTCTTTTGTGAACTACCTAGAAATGGCAAGTTTGAAAATAGACACATTTCTGGGCTCTTATATTTTAACAAAGTTGAGCTCAATTAAATGACAAGCAGTTTATAATGGAACTAATACTCTCAAATAATCTTTCCTAAAGGATGTAAGAGATTTTGTATTATTTCCAATTACCTCTGACTAAGTCCTTTGTTTTTCTTCTTCTGCTAATGAATGGCCAAGAATATAGATGCTTATCTTTGTCAGTGAGTGTCCTTTATTGTTCTTTTACCAGAGATGACTATGTACATACTATAGGTATGTATTTGAGGGCACTGAAATCTCCATCTAGGGTTTTTGAATAATGGAAGAAGCTGGGGAATTAGACTTAAGTCAAAATTAGTATTTCAGAAGAAAATCATATAAACCTGAGAACACTATCATTTCTTGAGGGAAATAAGTTGTAAGGTTCACACATATTACCTTTTGGAGAATAAAAGGTAAGTTCGAAGCCTTTTTGTAAATTCTACAGTTCTAGAAGGCAGCATTGCTGATACCCCTCAAGAGTGTCCCTGAATGGATATAGTTTTTTAACTTTATTAAATGCCCTCACAGAATCTTTATAGATGCAGAAAGCTAAGATGAAGAAAGGATTAGGGGCTTGGTCTTCCAGTATTTGATCCAGTCTGCTATCATAATAGTGTGTTCTTTCCAGTATAATCTAGCAATTCTAGATTATAGTGATCATACTTCAATCTAGCAATGGGAGAGAGCAGATGGGACCACATCTTATAAGAATCAAGTTAATTCTTGATTTACTAGACCAAGGTTTTCCAAAATTTTGCCTACGAGTGAATCATTATGTCTGAATCACCAGGATGGGTCCCATTCCGTAGCTGCCAAGGTATGATCTCTGGGATTGGAACCTAAAACTCCATTTTTAAATAAGAGCCCAGAGGTTATTCTGTTGTACACTATTCTCTAAGATAATTACTGCCTCTGTTTCTTTTTGAGAAAAGTACTAGGTTGGATGCAAAAATGATCTCAGCTCATAGATATTGTGGTATTTATGCACTGATCATTTTAATTCAGTTATTAATCTGAGGAGAGAGAAAGAAAAAATGATATGAAAGGTTCAGGATGCAGAAACAAATGAACTATTAATAATCCAGAAAGTTTAGATGAACAATATTCCCCAGTATTACAGAACAAAACCAAAAACAGAGCATTCCTTATTTAAGAAGGCCTTTACTTAGCTATTATAAGAGCTAGTCAACTTTTTTTTTTTTTTTTTTTTGAGAGTGCTAGAGTTTTATTTAAACTTGAACAAAAAGTGGACTGTCACATTACGGACACTGGAGGCCTTGGAGTAGTGCTGGGTGTGGCTGCTGCTGCTGCTTCATTCGGGATTCACCTGCTGCCTGGGGCCAGTTGCTTCTAAGGGCTAATTTTTAATTTAAAAAGATTTTGTTTATCCCACTCGCTGACTGGGAGACTTCTAGCCATCTTGCTTTTGAGGTTATGTATGTGTTCCCTGGAACCTTGATGCAAAGGTGAGAGAGATGGTACACTATGGGAGTGCGCCGTCTCTCACAGTTGAAAGGCAATGAACAGATTCCAGTATCTTTGTAACACTTTGTAACACTTTGTAACAAAGGACAAAGAACACAGTGCCTGATGCGTACACAGTGTGTCCTCCTGAGATGGTTAGATGGGCTTGCAGCCAGCCAGATCTGCGTCTGCACCTCAGCTCCTCTTATTAGCAATGTGGCCTTGCTGGAAAAGTTGAAGCATTCTCATCCTCAAGTTCATTATCTGCACAATGAGGCTAATACTTACTCCTCTTTATACATTTGTGAATTTTTTTTAAGTCCCTTAGCATTCACTAAACATGCAACAAGGCCCAAGATGAATGATGAATCAAAAACATAGATTCTGACCAATGCCAAAGAATATTAACACAGAGTTCTAAGGCTTGTAATTAGTAGCTTTTACTTATTTAATATATAGGACTATCTGAGTGGTCTGCTTATGGTTTTACTGACTTGAGAGTTAAAAAAAAAAAACAAACCTAATTTTTTTTCCCTCGTCTCAGATAACATAAGAAATGAAGAAACAAGCTCTTAGTCTCAGATTATTTTATTTGTTGTGTTACTAACACTCCCTTTCACTGGGAAAGATAAATCAATTAGTTGATCCCATAGTGAAGCCACTATTCCTAATGCGTTGGACCTATGAGTAAATAAACCAAGAAGCAATTAGCCTCTACCTCTGATGTAATAAGCACAGGGGAGAAGGACAGGGAAGTAGTTCACTTTGCATGACAGAAACCCTTTCAGAAGACTGAGCCCGGTTCTGGAGGGAAGCCCTGCCGTGCACATTCTATTTATGTCAAGCTGAGACCCAACTCAACTCATTCACTTTTTACCCTTGACTATGCAACTGACAGGGGCCCATCAGGAGCCCAATTTTACGTGTTCAGGTGGGACTGCCAATCAAGATACTTCACATGCCCAACATCTAGAGTGGACTTTGTAATTCGAACAGTCAGTCCACCTAAACTCAATGTTTGTACTGAAGTAGGTATGTCATGCATAGGCCATGTTGGAGTCTTTTTGGGGAGACTGATACGCAATTTGGGAAAGCTTTTCTTTCTCAAGCAAAGGAAAACGAGCAATTACTCGTGATATTATTTAGGGCCTATACCAACCTATTATCGAAGCCCAGGACTTTTCAGTTACATGAGCCAATTAATTGCTTTTTTGTGCTTAAGATCATTTGAATTGATCCATTAAGAGTCTAATTGTCTTCTAAGAGGCTGAGCAAGAAAAAAACTGGAACCAGCTGGCCCTGTACCCCTTGATTCTGGTTGGCTGTTTTTAAAGATTCTTAGTAAATGCTCCAAGATGTGATTGCTGCTGCTCTTGTTGTCATTCTTGTGTTAGTACGAAGCTACGAATGTCACAACTCTGCTTTTTATCCCACTGCTTTGGACCTGATCCTGGAAGATACATACCTGCAGGCATATGTGTTCTGATTCTGAAGCCTGGGTGAGCTTTAGAGCATGCAGTCAGCTGGAAAGGCCGTAAACAAGACCGGCTTTCCGAGAAAAAGCCTGCCAGGGATGCTGTTACCAGCATATTGTGTGAGCAGCTGGCCTCAGCAGCAGTGAGAATCTGCCAGAGAAGACAGAGCAATAGGTTCACAAGTAACAGTTTGGGATCAAGGAGATCCAGAAGGCATGGCCTTTCCATGTGTTACCACTGCCTTTAGGATGCGTTTGTCAAGAGAAATGCCTCAATGCAGCCACCCAGTGGAGCAGCGTTAGGGATTTGCTAGAAAGCCCATGTACAGTTTCAATGGAATTTAGCTTATTCCAAACTCAGATGATGGTTTACTGGGTAGTTGGATCTCCTCCACTGAGCAGGCTGTGCAACCTCCTTGGCTGCCAGGTTGCTTTTTCGTCCTGCGTCCACCCCTCCCATTCTTGAACTTCTGCCAATCAGAAGGGACCAACTAGGTCCCTGGGATCTAGCCATTGCTCAGAGGGATTTAGATTGCAAGACAGAATGACAACAGACAGACCTGGGAGCCACTAGTGGGAATTGTTAAAGAGAATGGGGTTGAGTTGTTGAACTAAAGGTGTCTGTTATAATACCCTACAATGGTTTCTCACTCTTACCTTTCATTTTCCAAACCATAACCTAAAACTTTTCTCTCTAAGCATTTCAAAGATTCAGAACCATCAATCTCAACACTTTCAAGTACAGAAGGAATCGGGACCTGTGCCGAGGTTAGCAGCAAGTTGGGAAACAGTCAACTGCAAACCAAGAGCCTGCATCCTATGATGAGGCTCAGACACAAGGCAATCGAGTGAGCGCTGCTGACCCATGGAGTTCCTGATGGACGGAAACCCATTTGCTTCTGCCGCCTGGCAGTTCATATGTTAAAGTCATTGCTATTCATCTGTCTCAGAGCAATGTCCAAATAATGTCATAGTATTCCACAGTTATTAGCCTTTTCTAAGTTATGATAGTTTGTTCAATCCTGGCAGGAAGCCCATGTCCTGGAGCAGAACCCAACTTTTAAACACGGTAGTTATTGTTCTATTTTAAATAATGGATTTGCCAGAGAAGACAGAGGAATTTTATGATCCTTAAAGAACTATTCACTTACCTATTTTAAATGTTAGATGTTTCATGTTCTTGGCTGATGAAATCAAAGTCAGGGAATGATTTCTCTAGAGGTGTCAAGAGAAATACTGAAACTACATTTCTGCCTTTTGAGTTCTCTGGTCTGTGAGGTCCTAGTAACCCAAAAGGAAAATTCTCAGCATTAATAGGTAATAGTCGTGAAAGGTACCTGGCAGGATATGTCTGTGAGGCATGGAGGGAGCATGAACTGTATAGTAAAAAACTAATATCTATTATTCTAAATATCTTATTATTGCCCATAATGGCATTAGGTCTCTTCTCAATGGCCTGCTTAGATCCACTTATAGCTAACTAATATTGAAGTCACTTACCTTTCCTTTGTCTCTTTTTTCTTTTCTATTGCTAGGTAAAAAAAAATTTTTTTTCTCATTTATTTTTATTTTTCAATTACATTTCACATACATATATTATATTGGTTTCAGGATAAAGCATAGTAATGAGACATCTTTATCACTCACAAAATCCTTATTCTGATACATCATCTGGTTCCCATCTGACACCATGTATAGTTATTACAGTATAAAAGTGTAGCCCTATGCTACACTTTACGTCCCTGTGACTATTTCGACTATGAATTTGTATTTCTTCATTTCCTTCCCTTTTTTGCCCACCCCTCCTGCCCTCCTCCCATCACCCCAACAAATCTAGTACCCATCTGACACCACCCATAGTTATTGCAACATTATTGACTATGGTTCCATGTTATCCCCTATATTCCTGTAACTACTACTTTGTAACCACCAAACTGAGTTTCTCAATCCCTTCCCCTTATTTCACCCACTCCCCCAGCCCTCCTCCCATCTGGCAACAAACCAAATGTTTTCTGTATCTATGAATCTGTTCCTGTTTTGCTTGTTTATTTTCTTTGGATTTCACCTACAAGCAAAGGCAATTTTCATCGGTCTTCCTATTTGACACTCCACTCAGTCTTTTGATTGGAGCTTCCATTTAAATTGAAGGTAATTGTTGATATGTAGCTGTCGCCATTTTATTTCTCATAATTTTGCTTTTTTCCCCCTATCTTAAAATAGTTCCTCTAACATTCCTTGTAATACCAGTTGGGTGGTGATGAACACTTTTAGGTTTTTCTTGTCTAGAAAGCTCTATTTGTCCTTCAATTTTTAATGATATCCTTGCTGGGTAGAATAATCTTGGTTGTAGGTTCTTGCTTTTCATCACATTGAATATTTTCTGCCACTCCTTTCTGGCCTGCCAAGTTTCTGTTGAGAAATCAGCTGACAGCCTTATGGGAACTCCCTCATAAGTTACTAATCGCTTTTCTCTTGATTGCCTTTAGGAGTCTATCTTTGTCTTTAAGCTTGGCTATTTTAATTACATGTCTTGGTATGGGCCTATTTGGGTTTATCTTGTTTGCAATTCTCTTGTGGTTCCTGGGCTTGTATGTCTGTTTCCTTTGCCAGTTTAGTGAAGTTTTCAAGTCATTATTTCTTCCAATAGGTTCTCAAGTCATTGCCTTCTCTCTTCTACTTCTGGTACTCCTGTGATGCGAATTTGTTATGCTCAATGTTCTCCCAGAGGCCCCTTAAACCATCCTTTTTTTTTTTTTTTTGTTCTTCTGACTGAATGTTTTCTGCTATCTTGTCTTCCAATTTGCTGCTGATTTGATCCTCTGCTTCATGTAGTCTGCTGGTGATTCCTTCTATTGTGCTCTGAATTTTAGTCATTGTGTTCTTCATTTCTGACTGGTTCTTTTTTATGGTTTCTATGTCCCTCTTTATGCTTGTTATCGCTATGTTGCAGTTTTCACTAAGTCTCTTGAGCATCCTTATAACCATCATTTTGAGCTCTGTATCTGATAAGTTGCTTTCCTCTATCAGATTTTGTTCTTCTGAAATTTTCTGTTCTTTTATTTGAGACATATTTCTCTGTTTCCTCATTTTGGATGCCTGTGTTTCTATGTAGTTTGTAGATCTGCTGTGTCTCTCAGCATTGCTGAATAGCCTTATGTAGTAGGTGCCCTGTGGCTCAGCTCCTTCCATGTCTGTGCCCCTCCTACCAGGCTGAATGTGGCCACCTCATGTTTGTGTCCTTAGTTATAAAGCTTCTGTTCAGCTAGATCTCAAATGGTTCCCCAGGTTGGCTATTCTATAATGTAGTTGTCATTTTCATGTATTTATGGAACAAAGCAGGCACAGTGTTTACCTCCTCTGCCATCTTGGATCTATCCTTTAATTAGTCTTTATGCTTGACTATCAAAGAAGCAGTTTACTATACAGCAGTACTGCATGTAAAATCTTGTGAGTTGGTCTCAAGAAATGGCATGTGCCCATCTACAACTCTTTCTTTCTCACCCATACTTTCCTCTTGTAAAAAATGTCTCATCATAGCCTGGAAAAGTCTGACTCACACATTGCTGACCTGGAGCCTCTGTCTACAGCTGATTGAACCCTGAGGTCGAAACCTAAGCTAACTGTATCCATCGCATGAGGTTTGGGAGTCAAAACACAGAGACTGATGTAGTTCATCGAGGACATCCAAAATGGAGAGTCACAGAGACTTTAGGGCTCTGGGTACTTCAAGGGACAGCTAGATACATGTGGATGAGCTGGCCTTTAAAAGAAGAGAATTAAGCCCATGTCTAGAAAATACAAGTGTTGAGGGAAAAGGGAGAGAAATATTCTTGGGTTTTTGCCAGCTGTTCTCATGAGATGGGGCTGTAGTTATTAAGTTTTACAAGATACGCAGGATCCTTATAATTCACCTTGCTGCAGTAAGTTAGCGTGAGTCTCTCTATTTCTTGCTAGTTTTATTGTGTTTCCTATTTGTGCATTTTGATTGAGAGACAGTATATTAACTGGAGATT
Source organism: Craseonycteris thonglongyai (assembly GCA_004027555.1). NCBI lineage: Eukaryota > Metazoa > Chordata > Mammalia > Chiroptera > Craseonycteridae > Craseonycteris > Craseonycteris thonglongyai. The sequence goes on from PVKE010026521.1 coordinate 13,813, forward strand.
CATTAGGGGGGAAAAAAAACAGAAATGTGCTGTGGGCCAAGTCAGGTGCCATCACTTAAACTAATTACACACCGAGCCAACGTGTTTTCACTGGCACTGCAAAATTTAGCCTTCATTCCTTTCTATGTAAGAAAATTCATTTTACAGATAAGAAAGGGGAGGCTCAGAAAGGTCTAATAACTTCTCCAAAATGGCATAAATCATACATGACAGAAACAGAAGTAGCCCACAGTCTTCTGACCTCCACGCCCCTGCCCTTTCTGTGCCATGTTCTCTCCAGGTGAAAGTTAATTCTGCAACCAAACTCCAGTTGCCTAGAAGGAATTCCTTGCATCTCATTAGATATAATTGTTAACCAAGCTCTCCAACCATGCCTTACTTGTTCCCAGCTAAACCAGTCACTAGTGTATGTGGATTCAGGTGGTTGCACGTTCTCTCTCAGTCTCAGTCCTCATTTGTAAAATGCACACAAGGAGATGGTGAAGTTTCCAGTTAAATGAAAAGGATACAGCCCAGTGTCTGGCATCTGAAGAAGTTTTACTCCAGGCATTTTCGTTACAATATGGAACTACTCATTCCAGGTAAAGGCAGTCAGGTAGAAGTGGACCCAGTAGCGCCTGACTCCTCTGCAACTCTCAAGTGCCTGGCTGTAGCAGACTGACCCACTGGTGCAAACAGGTAAGTGCTTAAGGCCTTAAGAAAGGGTTGCCGCTCTACCCAGTGGTTGGTGGTTTTATGCCTCCCAAGCCCTTGAGTTGACTGTTTCACATTTGAGGCCTTAGTTTATCTATATTTACAGATCCTCTCTTTTGACTCCCAGCTAGGTAAATGACAGAAATTCTTAAGTTTCTGCTTCTGCATAGCCTGACTTTGGTCTGAACCCTGTCCTAGATGAAGTTCTATTCAGAAGGACCATGCAACTCGACTCCTGACTGGCGCAGAATTTTTACTGGGCATTTTCTTTGATTTTGCTGAAGGAGTCATGATCATGAGCATATTTCTATTCCTGCAAAATGTTCTCATAGCATCTTTTACTCTTTATTATTGTGAGAATTCACATTCTGATCATTTTAACTGCTCCCAAATCATGTAAGGGTTGTAGGTTTCTGGGGGTGTTTTTTTCCTGACATTTTGGGACATGGTTGATTTTATCTGTCCTAAGTGTTCTACCAAGAGAGCATTCCAAGCCTGCCCATCCTTTGTTTCTGTCCTTCTCTATAAATTGCTTTGCCGTTTTTGTTCTGTTTCCCCAGCAGTAACTACTCTCAATTTGTCAACCACCTTCATTTTATTTCTTATCTCTCTCACTGTAAAACATGTGAAACACTTTGTATAAGAGACGTTAGATAAAAGTAAGTTAAATGGCATTTACATGAACAGACAGCAGCATTTTTCTCAGGGTATATCTGAGGGCTGTCCATAAAACAGTCATTGTCAATATAACAAGAATGGTTACGTGACTGGATACTTTCCAGACAGCCCTTGTATGTGCGGAAGTTGAAGTACTCAGTCTCTTCAGATATCTGTTTATTTTCTCAAACCCTTGTGGAGGAACTAATGAACATCAGGAAAGGGTAATTATGGTGCCCACTCTGTTCTTGTGATTTCTTATTAGGGCTCTATTATCCTCGCCCAAGAAGACAAAGGCAGAGTTATTGTATTATAAAGAGTGTCCCAAAATCCACGCAAGATTTCAATTTTGCGACATTTGTGCGTTATTTGTGCAGTAAAGTGTTGCCAACAACAACAAAAGACAGTGTGACAGCTGACAGTTCAGGGTTATTAAAAATGGAGCGCTACACAAAAGAAGTACGCATTTTCATTGTTGAGCAATGAAAATTTACAATTTTTAATTATAAACCTGTTTTTCTATCAAAATTACTTTTTGCGTGAATTTTGGGACACCCTTCCCCCCCCCAAAAAATAAATCTGACACACTCAGGGTTGGTTCTGCAAGGGATAGAAAGATATACTCAATTCTGGTATCAGTACTACCCATCCCCATCAGCAGACTTGAAAAAAAAGCTTCCCACCGGTTGAGTTGTGCTTGGAACAAAGGTCAGCTACACTGACCTTGAGCCCAACCTAAGTAATGTATCTCAGATTCAAACCTTAAAAAAGAAATTAGGGGAAGCCAGTATGGCTCAGCAGGTTGAGCACTTGCTTTGCAGCCCCAGGGTCTGAGGATCAAATCCTAGCCCTGGCCCATGCAGACCCAGTTCAGTTTCCACTGGGATGAGCTTCCCATGTGGGAGGCCCCCGGTTTGACTCCTGCCTGGGATGTGCTTCCCATTTGGGAGACCCCCAGCTGGTCCCCGCCCTGCGTGGCCCCATGCCCACCTGTGTGGAATGAAACCATGTCAAAAAATAATGACATTGAACTATGGAGACTACTCTAGGCCCTCCCCCATCTCTCTCTCTCTCTCTCTCTCTCTCTCTCTCTCTGTCTCTGTCTCTGTCTCTGTCAAAAACAATTTTTAAAAAATTAAATGTCAAACTTTATTAGATCTTTGTGTGACCTCACAGAATCTTAAACTTAATGATAAAGATTATATTTCTCGGGGAAGCCAGGGTGGCTCAGTGGGTTAGGCGCTCACTTTGCAGCGCCGGGGACCGGGGATCGAATCCTGGCCCCGGCCCGTGCAGAACCATGTGCTGAACTGGGAGCTCCCCCAGTTCAGTTCTGTCTCTGTCTCTGTCTCTGTCTCTCTCTCTCTCTCTCTCTCTCTCTCTCTCTCTCTCTCTGTCAAAAATAAATAAATAAATAAAAATATATTTAAAAAAAGATTATATTTCTCTTGTTTGGGGGAAAATATGTCATTGAAAATATCTTGTTTTTTCAAAGTCAAGCTAAGAGATAATACTGGAATGATTATGTGGGGATTTGAGGAGCCGAAAGTCTGCCTCCACTGGTGGTGGAGTATAGCTCCACATGATTTGTTTTGATTTTTAGTCTCTTTCTTCCATGTCTACAGGGCATTGTGGGCAGAGTCAAGGGTCAGAAGGGGGCAATAGTTACAGATCTACAAAAGTGTGTCAGGCCAAGGTGGAGGGTTCAGCTGGGTACTCCTAAGATTAGCTAAAGTCAGTGGACCCAGAACAGTGATATTTGATGTCCAGTTAGAAAGGCTGAAGTTTCCCATTTCTTTAAATTTCTGTGTGTTGTTCTTAAGTCTTCAGTAATGTTTGAGTAAAGACCATAATCTGGTGTCAGCCATGCTTATGGGGAAAATGATGTGTTTTGGATTCATGGATAAAGAAAGCTGGAGTGAGGTCCACAATGCCAAGTGAAGCAGTAATCAGAGGAATAGTGCAGAGTGATAGAAAATAAGACAGAGTGGATGTTAACAATGTACTTCAAGAGGATTTGCAAATTACCTGCAACATAGGGAGAAAGTGATAGATTGTCCGCAGCTGTGTGGGATCGGGGCGCAGAATGCATTAGCTGACAGTTAAAAGGGCACTTGATGCTGCAGAAATGAAGACTGAGAATTACACACAAAGTCCTTTCTTTGTGAGGCACTGGGTTTCTTCAACTGATCTTTACTCTTCGAGATGTGGAGGTATGTTATTCTTCCTTCTGTACTCTTCTAATAATCCTGCTTATCTGCCTTTCTCTCTTACACTCTGACGTCTAGGCAGAATTTTTATGTTTTTGCCTATGTTTCTGTGACACATGTTTGGATTCAAAGCCCAGGAAGTTTAATCCTTCAGGGACTAATTCAACAAAAATGAGGAGGAGGGAGATGGAAGAAAGGGAAAGAAACTAAAGGAGAGAAGGGGAGGTAGGGGAGGTGGACGAGAGTATAATAGGATAAACTACTGCTTAGGCTAAACGTCACAGCACTGATTTTCTTAGTATATTCTGGAACTAAGACATCACCATCATCCAATTTAACTCGTTGTCACCAACTGTCACATGACAGTGATTTCATCCTCAGAGATAACCTTTACTTTAGGCTGAAACCATTGGAAACCATCTCAAAATATCACTCCAAAGAGTTGTGTCATTGGCAGACAAAGAAGGGCACACAGAAATGGGCACAGAGGAACATGCCTTCCCCTTACATGTCTGAGCACAGGTCCCCTTCATGCACACAACGTGGCCTTGACTCCACCCCCAACATCTAGTAAGTAGCTACTACATACTCAGCACTTAGCCAGCACCCCATGTGGGTTCAGTGCCTTACTTGCATCATCTCATCCTGCCTAAAACCACCAAGCAAGGTCAGTGCTTTAATTATCCATATTTTAAATGAGAGAATTATGGGTTAGAGAGGTTCTGAGACTCGTTCAAGGTCCCAAATAATCTGGTAAAGAACAGAGATTTGCACACAGCCTGTGCTGTTCGCCACCAGGCCTCCTGCTAAGCTTTCCTTCTAATCTACAATGATCTCTTACCTTTTCTCTTCCCTTGTGTGCTTTACTCATCTCAGGTGATTCTAATTTCTTAAAGCCTCTACTAGCTTGAGTGAGTGAAGCACAGGCCAATACTCAGCATTATCCACACCTGACCTTCCTCTAGCCCTCTGAAGCCTTCTGAGTGATACTCAGGCTTCTGTCATCTTCCATCTCATCATTGGTGCCATCCGTGTTCAGAGTATGAAAAGCCTTGTTAGTATAAGTAGATCTGGAATCTGAAATTCTAAGGACATTGACTGAACAAACTCCTTCTCATACACTGGTTCTCCAGATGGGGCAATTTTTTAAAAATCCTTTGGGCTTCCATTTCCTCATCTGGAAGTGAAGTAGGTAAGCCTACCACATAAAATTGTTGTATGAAACAAATGAGCGGAAGCAAGAGAAGTTTCTAGACGTATGCCTAATATAAAGTATGTGCTCTAGACATTTTAGCTGCTATTATTATTGTTATGGTTGTTGTCATTAATTCAGAAATGATTTGAATCCCCACTTAGTAGAGGAAGAAGCAGATTCAGAAGTGAGGTGTCTTGCCTCAAATTTTACAGTTAGTCAATGACAGAGGTATTCACTGAACATCTACTGTGTGTCAAGCTCTGTGGGACATGCTAGGGATACTGAGATTAATATGTACAATGTGTGTGACCTTATGCTTAAGTTCCCTCTTTCCGATCAGCATACTCTCAAAGGGAAAAATGCCTAGGATCCTGGAGAAATTTGTTGTCATCTCAAGGTCAAATAATAGATGCCGTAGCCTGTGTATATAAAAAAATAACTCAGACATCCTGACACCTAAACTGTTGCCCATTCCATTCCACTGTGCTGCTGCCTTCGGCTGAATGTAATTAGGAAAGTATATCTTTAGAAAACTACCACCCATTAGTCGATGTATTCCAACATTGACTATAAATTATTCTCTCCATCAGTGCAGGAAATTGGGTGTTGACTGTATTTAAGTTAGAAAAAAAAATGCTTGATTTAAATTCCAAATGAGGATATCATTTAGGGAGGAGGCCTTTGTAAAAAGAGCCAAAGACAGAGTTTAGAAAACTTGATCTAGTCCAGCTTGCTCCGAGCTGTGTTTTGAGTGACCAGGGTTTTTGAATGACCAGGGTTTTATTTCTGGTGCAAACAGAATGCTAATGTGTGTGAGGAGGGACGAGGATGAAGAAGTAGGATGTGTGCAGGAGTTCAGAGTGTAGCCAGTTGGTTCATAAACTGCCTTTCCTTCTGGCACTGTCTTTATATTTTTTTTACTTTTTTTTTTTACTTCACTCTTAGTTCTTGGAGGAATCACCACTTAATAAGAGTCTTTATATGCTCCCCACCCCAAATAAAATAAAAAGAAGGCTCATCCATATCCCCTGGAAGATACTGGTTCACAAGCTTCATAGGTATAAATGCTGAGGCTCAGTTCTGTGGAAAGAAACGGAATAAATGGGTAGCAGCCAATGCCGTTCGTGTGTCAGGAGGAAATCAGCAGAAAGCAGTCTTCCCTCTCCTGTTAGCACATTCAGCTCTGGCCCCACAGGTCTTGTCCTGTCAAGACTTAGAATGAGAGTCGAAGTGGAAAATAGATGATCCCAGGCAACCCAAGGCTGACAGAGAAGAGCAAGGGAAAGAAATGGCATTACTATAGAGACTGTTGTCTCAGAGGAGAGAGATGGGTAGTAATAATAATAGTGGCCACCATTTTAAATGCCTACCATTTTTAGTAAGTTTTTTCTAATACTTATAACAAGTTAATATGAAATCTATTTTTTAGCAGTGAGAAAGTGGACACTCAGAGTTAAATAATTACCTGAGACTAAATGGTACATGTCAGAGCTTAGATTTAAACTCATATCTGTTTATCTCTAAAATCTATTTTCTTTCTAGATGCTATGCTGAGGTATAGCTATGGAAGCATACTGACAATATTTATGTGTATTTATATTGTGATTTATAAGAAGTATGTATATAAGTATACTTGTTCAGATGACCAAAATATTTTTCTCAGATATCTTTGGTTGTTATTCATAGTTCTAGGCTCACAGATCCTAAATCCTTAGGATTTCCTGAGCATTAAGAGCAATAGGAGCATCTTTTTATATTTGGTCTCTTTAGTTCCTAAAAAACTTCAGAGCTATGAAGGCAAAATAGGTTATTCATAACAAGGCCTTTCTACCACAACTCTTTATGTTAATGAGGTGACTTTTGCAAATAACCTAAGGATAAAGGCTGGTTGCCAAGGGAACCAACCATAAACAGAGCTTTGAAACTTTAAGTTCCACCCCCAATTTCCAGGGAACAGAAAGAGGCTAGAGGAAGAACCACTCACCAGTGGCCAATGAGTTCATCAATCATGCCTATGTAATGTAACTTCTCATAAAAACCCCCAAAGATGGGGTTTGGAGAGCATCCCCATGGGGAAACTAGAACTTGTCTAAGTGGCTCTGTGAGAACAGAAGTCCTTTGTTTGAGACCTCACCCTATCTGTCTCTTCATCTGGCTATTGATTCATAGCCTTTAATATCCTCTGTAATAAATCAGTACTATAGTGAGTAAGTGGGTGTCCCTGACTTCTGCATGCCATTTGAGCAAATTAATCAAACACAAGGAAGAGATCTTGGGAACATCTCATTTATGTAGCCAGTTGGTCAGAAGTACAGGTTACTGCCTATACTTGTAATAGGTATCCTGACATTTATAACCCATCAGTCAGAAGCACAGGTAACAACTTTGACTTGTGACTGGCATCTGAAGTGGAGAGCAATCTTGTGGGACTGAGCTTTTTACCTGTGAAATCTGATTCTGCCTCCAATTGAGTTGAATTCTCGGGCACTCAGTAGGTGCCAGAATTGCTGATTGGGGTGGCAAAGTCTCCACAGGTACACACATAGTAACTGAGTCCAGGAACCCTTTTACTGCCTGCATTTAAAACAAAAAGCTCCATTTCCTCTACTATAAAACAAAGAGATTGGGGGCCCATCTGGAAGCATGATATGGTTAAACAGAAGCTTCACATCCTCTGACATCTGCCTTGGTAAGGAACATATTATATGAACTCAAAAGAAACCTCATTGAATTTTCAGTAATAAACTCCATTTTGGATCAACAAGATAAGCACAATATGGATATAAGATTCTGCAAGTGGGGATAAATAACTGTAAATACAAAAGTAAGTTTTAGTTTCTCGAGATTTATGAAGTCTAAGAACTAAAATAGAAATAGATCTTTGAGTGCAATGCCTGACAATAAATCAAGGAGCGGAATGGTTGGTAGGGATTTTTTTAAGATCATTTGTTCTAGTGTATCTCTTTCACCTTCATGCCCCCAAATAATCTTCCAGGCTCTGCTTAAACAGGTTTAGAAATGCAGAAATCACCATTTTGGAAGAATCTGCCATTGGGCTCAACTCTCTTCAATGGTAAATCACATAAGGCCTAAGTAATTCATTTCAGTTGAGTATTGGTATTGGCTCTGGACTCCTCACAAACAAAATGAAATAAAGAGGAGCAAAAGGATCAAACATTTTAGTGGAATGTTTTCAAGATAATGTATAATCAGGATAATTAATGCAAGTGCAAATGTGATATTAGTTTCTGGAAACATTTATCTAATGAAATGAGTCATAATGGCAAGGATTGGCATTAAAAGAGAGGGATGAAAGTGTCTACAATTTTTTTAAAAGAGGATCTAGGCAAATTACTTAGGGTTAGCTGTTTTGTAAGATTTAAAACCAAAGGTATTGTTTTTAGGCTCTAGGATTTTTATAAGGCCACCTTTTCTTGGATGATTGATTTGATGAAAAGAGGGTATTACGTGTAATCAAATGATCGCTAATCTCATAAACAAAAAGGACTTGGGAAATGTAAAAGGAATGAATTTTTTTGATGCTATGGATTTAATTGTATCCTCCCCCTGCCCAAATTTATATATTGATGTCTGATATCCAGTGTATCTGTATTTGGAGATAGAATCTTTAGGAGATAATTAAAGCTAAATGAGGTTATAAGTGTGTGGCCTTGA
>PVKE010026522.1:0-22248 GCA_004027555.1 Craseonycteris thonglongyai
AAAAAAAAAAAAAAAAAAAAAAAAAATCTTGAGATGTCCTCGGTAGAATCAGCTATTTATCTTTGTTTAACCCTCTATTTTCAAACATATCTGACCACAGAATTCTTTTATCCATGAAATACCTTTTAATGTGTCCTAAGGCACCTACTTTGAGAAAGGTGGACTAGAAAGAGGGAAATAAACATTTCAAATAGCTTTGATTATGTATATATTATTATGGTTGATTATATAATTTTTCCTTCTTTATTCTTATTAAAGGTGAGTTTTGTAGGGGGGTTTGTTAGCTTTATTAAATTTTTTCTTTTCAGTCTTTGCTGACATAGGGTAGTAGAAAGAGTATAAGCTTTATACAAGACAGAATTAGGATCAAATTCTGGCTTCACCAACACAGGCAAATTCTTTTCTCTCTTAGTCACATGTCTTTATTTGTACAATGGATTTTTATAGTATTATTTTAAGTATTAATGACCATGTAAAGTACCAGGCCCCAGAGGTTCCTCCTATCTCAAAATTCCTCAAGGATCTAAAATGGCCAATTGAAATGACCATAAGATTGACATTTGAACCTTGATTTGGAACTCTTCTTTACTAATTCATTCAGCTACTATTTAAAAAAATTTTATTTTATTGTTTTGAGAAAATGAGAGAGTGGGGGGAGGGCCCAGAGCAGTCTCCATAGTTGTACATCATTAGTTGTGACTTGGTTTCATTCCACACAGGTGGCTATGGGGACACATGGGGTGGGAACTGAACCCAGGGGCCTTCTACATGGGAGGCAAAAACCTTCACTGCCATCCCGGTGGTTACTAGTTGCACTGCAGTTTAGCATATGGGATTGCATGGGTTGGGGTCAGGAAGTAATCCCAGACCTTGAGATTGCAAGGCAAGTGCTCAACCTGCTAAGCTATCCTGGCATCTCTCCTCTGCTTCATATAGGTTTTATTTAGTAATTCCTCCCTTGCCCATTTAAGAGGCTATAATACTCTGGGGGAATAATAATAATTTTTTTAATCTTTTATTTTTTTAAGTGCCAATTCCTTTTAAAGATTTATTTTTATTGTTTTTGACAGAGAGAGAGAGAGACAGAGACAGAGACAGAGAGAAGGGGGAGGGCCCAGAACAGTCTCCATAGTTGCACATCATTGGTTTTTCCACATAGTTTCATTCCACAAGTGGGCAGGGCTGCACAGGGCAGGAACTGGGCTGGGGTCTCACCCCGGTGAGAACTGAACTGGGGGCACTCCCTAGTTCAGCATATGGGTCCACACGGGCTAGGGCCGGGATTCGATCCTCGGTCCCCAGGGCTGCAAAGTGAGTGCTTAACCCACTGAGCCATCCTGGCTTCCCCCTTTTTTAAAAAATCTTAATAGAGCACCTACAGTTAAATCTATTTTTATTTTCTTAGAACTTGGAAAGCTCAGGTCTCCCTGTCTTATGTTCCTATAACACTTGCTATTATAATATCTATCTTATCTTGCTGAAATTATTCATTTTCTACCCTGCTAGACAGTAAGTTTGTAAGATCAGGGTGTCTTATTCCCGGCTATTTGCATACACTTAGCACTACTGGCCTGAGTTAAGAGTAATCACTCAGTAGTTTAATAAGCTATAACAATTGGGATCTCAACAACCATTATTATAAAAAATATAATTCTCAGATAAAATGTTTTCATATTACTTATATCAGAAGATATTAGCAGAGAACAAGGAGTTAAATATACTTATCCTCAAACATTTAAAATATAGTGCTATGGAAGAAATAGTTACTACAGAAATCTTAAAGACTGGTAGAGTGATTTTTCTGAGATATATCCAATCATTAAGATAAAAAATTATGTAATAAATGCACTTATATGCTTTTTAGATAAGTAATTGGTATTTGAGAATGACTCATTTATTCAAAAGATGTGTTCTGGGAAGGTTGCCTGTACATAACACTTTTATACTCTTTTTTTAACATACGCGCTGCTGAAGCGAGCACAAGACTTTTACACTCTAAACATTAAAAAACCTATCTAATTAAACTAAACTTCAAGTATATTTGAAAAATAAAAATCCCTCTTTGTAATGAGGATGCTCTCATATTAGTCTGTATTATATATTTAGATTTCTGAATATTAGATTTTTCAAAGTGGGAACTAGCTCTACTAACTTGGTCATATGAAAAGGCTAAGAAGTTCAGCACAACTCAAAGGTCAAATTAACTTTTACTTTTTGAAAATAATTATTGGTGAATATATAAGTAGTAAATATGATATTATTAGTATAACCTATTAATATAGGTTTTTCCATATAGTAGGAAACAGAAAATACTTACTATTATTTTCTTACAGTCTTTTCCTCTGCATAGTTCTGTATAGGTAGAGTATTGCACATATATTATCCAGCTTCCGACAAAAACCGCCAACCAGGAAAAGAAAAGATATTTCATCCGCATGTATGAGAAGCGAGCCTGTGAGTAAAAGAGCACATAACAATTATTCATTCAGCACCAAGTCAGCATTCATTGTCCTAGAACACGATTTTCCCCCCCTTCTTGGAAGAACTCAATATATATTCTAGGCTTTCATATGGCAATTCTCCTAGAACAAAGTGTACTTTCACTGAGTCCAAACAACACTGGTCTTAGAAAAGGAAGCTCCTTGGTCCTGCCAAGGAAAAAGGAGACAAAATGCCCTTTAAGATGTATAACCTTTCAAATACCACCAGCATTGAAAGCTACTTATTAAGCGCAAGCACGGCACCACGCTACCCTGGGCACGCTGTGAATTCAGGTAGAGACACAATTCCTATTCACACAAGCTTACAGAAGACTGCTTCAAATAAACATCTTAAAGATTTTTTCTATTGGATAATCATGATAAAAATAATTGTTTTAAGCAACAAGAACAGAGAATTTTGCTATTTGTCTAATGTCTCACACTGAGGTACAACCAGTATAAGAAATTAAACTCCTATTTCTCTATTGTATTCACTAAGACCTTATATTCCTTCTATTCAATCAACCAAATGCTTCATCTACTGGTAGTAGATATTCTGAAAAGTTGAGAATGTTACAATTATTAAAGGAGAAATGGAGAAAAACTTTTAAAAAACTTTTAAAAACTATATAAAAAATTATTCTTTGCATGTCAGCTTGTAAAGCTGCACAACAGAATCCTCTTTGCATTATTTTGCTCCCAGTGCTATGGTATCTAATTGCAATTTGGGCCAATTGGTGCTTTTTCTCCATCGTCCTGTCAACAAAAGATTATTGCCACCTATCTAATGGCAACCAGTGTTCCCAACTTGGGTGCGAGCGATAAAAGGAGAAGTTTGCAAACCAGGGAACCAAAAGTGTGCTTACTTTCTACTCAAAGGAGAGTCTAGCTTACATAGAGAACATACCCACCCTAGTCCCTGATTGGTCCATTTTTACATAAATGAGGAATTCAAATTTGCATAGTTTGGTCAGAATCTCACATCCTGATCGGTTGTTATGAAGCTGCTCTGATTGGTCAGTAAAGATGCAAATGAGGGTATAGCTGTGCAGCTCCAATTGGAGGGGCAGGTATCTCAGCCCATTGGTTTAAGTACAATTCCAGGAACTCTTTTATAAGATTCCTGCTTAGATAGCAGGAACTAACTCAGTGCAGAAGGCTGGCAGCTCAGTCTGCAGCTTTTCCCCGATAAGCAGTGTGCATGAAAGGCCTCTGTAAACAATGCCTGCTAGACTGATTATAAGTTTGGGCTTGTTTACTATGAGTCCTTTCTGAGTATATTCCTTCTCAGAGTCAACAAATCATATATCAAACACTTTAATCTTCGAAAGTGTCAGTTAGTTAAGATAGTTCGACATTTATTTTTTGAGTCTGGAGCTCCAATGGTCTGGTTCTATAAACAACAGAGGGGAAGTCAGTATGGCTCAATGGGTTAAGCGCTCACTTTGCAGCCCCGGGGACCGAGGATCGAATCCCGGCCCTGCCCGTGTGGACCCATATGCTGAACTGGGGAGTGCCTCCAGTTCAGTTCTCACTGGGGTGAGACCCTGGCCCAGTTCCTGCCCTGTGCAGCCCCACCTACCTGTGGAATGAAACTATGTGGAAAAACCAATGATGTGCAACTATGGAGACTGTTCTGGGCCCTCCCCCTTCTCTCTGTCTCTGTCTTTGTATCTCTCTCTCCGTCAAAAACAATAAAAATAAATCTTTATAAACAGCAGAATTTAGTAGTGTACTATGGAGAGAATTGAGCAGAATAAACTAAAGATATGTAAACAAACAACAAAAAGCTAGTTTTGCTTTTACAATCACAAGCCCGTTTTTCACACTGGGCAACAGTAGGATACTGTGAGTGCTGTGAGAATACAAAGAATGAAGAGATGAAAGAAACATAAAAGTGCGCCTGCAGAAGACAATGAGTGCAAAGGAAAAAGAGGCTCAGGAAATACTGAGTTCTGTTGGCCCCATTTATGGTTTAGATATCAGTCTTTGTAAGGTTGACAGATGGTGAATCCCAGTACCAAAAAGCTTCAGTACAACATATTCACAGTGAAATGATAGGTCTTGGAGCTTTATTATTTTAATTTTATTAAAATATTTTTTTAAATGCTTTTAAATGAAAGATGTGTAGTATAAATTAATTCAGTAAAAAGAAAATTTAGGCAATTCCAAATTAAATCACATAAATGACAATGGTATATAACAAGGGGTGTGTTTGAAAGACATTTAAGATTACTTGGCATCCACCTGTGTGGAATGAAACTGTGTCACAGCTAATAATGTGCAACTGTGGAGACTGCTCTGGGCCCTCCCCCGCTTCTCTCTCTCTCTCTCTCAAGAAAAAAAAGTTAGCTAAATCAATATGCAAGGCACTGAGCAAAAAGTCAATAATGTAGTCATTATGACTTAACAGACACCTTCCTTTTGGACTTGCCAAGAAGAAAACTGATTCTGAATCTGATCAAGCCTTTAGCTCCAACTACCAGTTTACAGGAAATGCAGGAGACAGAGAAAAACATAAGTGACACTTAAGAAAAGTGACACTATTAGGATACAATCAGCAAACTCCAGGCTGTGGGAAATACTGCATTACAACAATCCAGTTTCTTCAAGAAATAAATTACAAGGGGGCAAATAAAGAGATCAGAAAAACTAAAGATGAAAAATATTTTTAAAATAATCACAATATGTGGGTCTTTTTTTAGTCCTGAATCAAATAAAATGTGTGTGTGTTGGGGGAGGGGGAATGACATTTATGAAACAAATGAAAATTTGAAGACTAACAGGATACTTGAGGACATTAAGGAATTAATTATAATAGTTTAGTTATGATAATGGTCTGTGGTAATGTTTAAAGAAAAGAGGCCTAATCTTTTAGAGATGGATATTGAAATACTCATCAGTGAAATGATATCTAGAATTTGCTGCACAATAATATGGGAAGGTAAAAGTATCTGGAGTATAGTTGAAGTATAATTGATACTATATTGTACAATAAAACATACTGCCACACCAAGATACCCTTTTCCCACACATTCATTCAGCAATAATTGTCACTAAGTACCAGGCACTGCCTTAGGCACTTTCCCCACATCTTCAGTTACTTCAGTTAGGGACAAACACATAATAAATCTACCATATAAATACCCTTAAAATAGTTAAAAACATCCCTTGAAGGACCATAGTATGGAATGATTTTACTTTTAGAAATCTTCTATTAACATTTTACATGATCTTTTTGAGACGGGGTTTTAGAACAAGATTAATCTCAATTAGTAAAGTATCAGGGAAGACCATATACCGTACTGTTTTCTTTTCCCTCTTCCTGCCATCTCCACAGTAGGGATATGTCACCAAGTGAAGGAATACAACACAGACCTGGTGAGTAGGGTTCTCATCCAGTGTTCAGTATTTGGTCCTGTCATACCTTCTTCTGGACACCCACTTTAAGAAATCTAGTGATGTCAACTGCCCTTTAGATTCTCTATCAATAATTTTTACTCAGGTTTTTGTACTGATGTTCAATAAAACTACCATAAAATGCTTTCAAATGCATAGCAAGCTTAATAGGTGTTGGAAGCTAAGACTTTTGTATATTTCTCTCTCCTGAATATCCAATTTAATGAATTTGAAACCATTTTGCTTTTCTATTTCATTCGAATGGCTACATTTTTCAATTTTCTCTGGCATATGTTTAAACTGAAAAAACACTCTGTGAACTGGCTTGCCTGCTGAGTGCTTGTCATGATACAGAATGCCAAAAATTTTGGAGAGGAAGTTAGATTAATGACATTCCCAGCAGGGCACTGGGAATCACCTCTTGTAGACATAATGACAAAAGGAGTGAAACACATTTTTATTCTAGCATGCCATGGAAAATTACTGTGATTTCGGCTAACATACAAAATAGTACAAGGACCTTCATATGTCCTTTAATATCTGCAGATCCTGCTACTTCATATTTAAAAATAATGATTGAAGAAAAACAGCCTTAAATGACATCTGTAGTTATTAACTAATTTTATTTCCCTGTGTGGCACTCACTAAAATGTTTCCAGTGTCTGTTCTGTACCAATTACCTAGACACCCTAGTCTTTGACTAAGAAATGTAGTTATTAATTCTGACCTTTTTATATATGTTGAACTACAGAACTATCTAAAACACTGCCTAGCAGCATTTCTATTCTGCTGATTTTATGCCTAGCTACTAATGGTACACTGCTTTATTCTAAACTATGTTCCTGAAAAGCGTAAGAATTTTAGCAAATATACTATGACAGTGATTCTCAACCGGAGTCAATTTTGTCCCCTAGGGTAGGAGTCCCCAACCCCCAGGCCACGGACCAGGATAGGTCTGTGACCCATTAGGAACTGGGCCACACAGCAAGAGGTGAGCAGCAGGAGAGCGAGTGAAGCTTCATCTGTATTTACAGCTGCACCCCAATGCTGGCATTACCGCCTGAGTTCTGCCACCTGTCAGATTAGTGGCAGCATTAGATTCTCATAGGGGCACAAACCCTATTGTGAATTGCACATGTGAGGGGTCTAGGCTGCATGCTCCTTATGAGAATCTAATGCCTGATGATCTGAGGTGGAGCTGAGGAGGTGATGATAGTGCTGGGGAGCGGCTGCAAATACAGATTAACATGAGCAGAGAGGTTTGACTGCACAGAGACAATCATAAATCAATTGCTCACAGACTCATATCAAAACCCTGTGAGTGATAAGTGACAATTAAGCTGCATTTGGCACTTGAATCATCTCCAAACTATCCCCCCTCTACCCCTCCATCCACGGAAAAATTGTCTTCCATGAAACTGGTTCCTGGTGCCAAAAAGTTTGGGAACCATCGCTCTAGGGGACACCTGGCAATGTCTGCAGACAATGACTATTTCACAACTGGGGGCTGCTACTGGAATCTTGTGGGTACAGGCCTGAGATGCAGTTAAACATTCTACAATGCACAGAAAAGCATCCCTTCCACTCACACACACATAATAAAAAATTATCTGGCCCCAGATGTCAGTAGTGCTAAGGTTGAGAAACTTTGTATTATGGTTACATGATAAAATGAAAACAAAAATGATGGGGTTGAAAGAATCAAATTTATATGACACTATCATTTTATTTTAAATTAGTCTTTAAAGCATAAACTACTATTAATTAGAAAAGCATAACATCTGTCTGAAAACAACAGAAGCAGTTATTTATGACTAGAGTAAATGATTACCAATATTTTATTATAAATAAAGAAAAATGACTGGAGATGGGAAATATATAAATGATGAAACCAACTTTTTCTACCAATTACATTCTAAAGAATAGTGATTTTTTTATATCATTTTATCTCATTGTGATAACTTTATTTCAAAACAAATCTGAAACCTTTGATTTTGTTAAATGGTTTTACATTAAGTTTCAAAAGTAGGCATATCGAGGCAACACATCAAAATTTAGCCATTTAAGACTACTATTACTTATCTAATTCATATTCAATATCTTTCATAAATGTATAAAACACAAAGTCCTATTTACTTTACTCTTAAATACTCCATACATGGGTGTTCTTAATTCTGAGAAGCAGGGAAGAAAATGATCCAACATATCTCTACTTTCACTCATAAATATTTTACTTAACATATTTAGTGGACTTGAACACTCAGGAAACATAATTGATAAGGTTATTATAAAACTCAAATGCAATCATTTCATCATTTCATAGAAAAAGGTGAGAGACATATTTGTTCATTTTATTCTAATTTTTCAATTACTACTCTGAAATAATCTTCAAAATTTTTTTTTCTTGTTATATTAACAACATTGTAGCTAGCTGATTTTTTTTACAGCATATTTAGGAGTAATCTGGCAGAAAAAACTAGTTAATATTACTGACATATTCCCAAATACAACTTCTATACTTTTCTTTAAATAAATTCTCTAAATTTATAGTAATATTTTAAAAAAGGATTTATTTTATTGTTTGAGAGGAGAGAGAGATGGAGAGAGACAGACAGACAGAAGGGAAAAGGGTCCAGAGCAGTCTCCATAGTTGTACATCATTAATTGTGACATAGTTTCATTCCACACACATAGATCTGGGGCTGTGTGGGCAAGAACCAAACTGGGGGCCTCCCACACGGGAGGAGAGAGCCTTTGCCACATCCCACCATCCTGGTGGTTACTAGTTGCCCCTCAAGCGCTCAACCTGCTGAGCTATCCTGGCATCCCTACAGTAATATTTTTGAAAACTATGCTAGCTGTAAAAAACAGACACATGAAGAAACTATTTAATAGGATAAATATTTACTGTACATCACAACACATGCAGATAAACTTTATTAGAAATATATTCTATATCTTCATTAAAGAGAGCCCCACCACTAGCTGCAGGGCTATTGGAAAACCATTAAGAAGAATATCTAAATATACCAAATTTAAATTATCCTATTAATAATTTTCATAAACATCAAAAGACAGCTGTGATAACCAAAGACAGATTAAAAAAAGAACTTTTATGTCATTCCAAATAAGAAAACCTTAAGTTTATGTAAGTTAGAAATAGTGTAAAGAAAGATTCTAAAAATGTACATGCTCCCAGTTTGTCTGGAGCATGAAAATGCTTGTTTAACTATAAAACTTTAGAGAAGCATTCCTTGTCAAAAGGAGTTATTAGTCTAGTGGTCATAGTTTTCGCTCTCTTCGTCTTTCTAACAGGTGAATTTTCACATTTATAGAAAGAATCCTAGTAGTTCTCTGATCTAAATTCTAGAGGTTTTATCTGCATGAGTACATTGTTTTGATTTTATGGGAACTCTAGAATTAAAATTCTACAAAGGAGCAGATAATTTTCACATTTTCTCTAAATCCCGGTTTATATTTCTTATGCTTAGCGGTTGACAGCATCAAAAAATGTATGAATACCTAAGGAATTTGTTGCATGATGTGATCCTTAAGTCTGTGGCTAGTTTCAGCAGTAAATTATTTCAAAGAAGTGTCAAAAATCGGGGGGCGGGGGGGAATCAGCTTTCATAACAACAAATATGGTACAGTTCCAATTTTGCTTCATAAAAAGAGAAAGGGTCACCAACAGTAGAAACTGCAAGAAAATAAACCAAAATATCAAGGCTGGTTTACCTCAAAATGTCAAGAATGGTGGGATTATAGATGATTACTATTTTCCTTCTCTATGACACAAATTTTATAAAATGAATATTACTTGTTTAACCAGGAAATAATGACATTTGTAAATATCTATTTAAAAATTTATCTCTAGGGTCTAGAAGTCTCCTGATGGCTTAAAATTTTTTTTTTACTATTAAACATATCATTCATATAGAATTATTTAAAATGTATAACTTAAATTATAATTAAAAAGCAAATAACCATGTAGCTACCATTTGGGTTAATAAATAAAATTTCCTAGTGCCTTCACTGACCCACATGTGCCCCTCTCCCAGGGTTAATTAACACACTTCCAACTTCTATGCTAATCATTTATTTGCTTTTTAATGTAGTTTAACCATTGACCATGTATGAGTACCGGTACATCTAAAATGTATGTTTGTTGCTCTTGAATTTTACAAAAATAGAAGCATAAACCATATATTCTATTGTGACTTACATCTTTCTTTTAGCGTTACATTGAGATTCATCCACACTGATGCATCTAGCCATGGTTTGTTTATTTTCTTTGCTGTAGAGTATTCACTTTCCTTTTTTAAATATTTTTATTAAGGAATCTACTTCATTTTATACACAATCAATATATAAATTTTACAATGTATACATTTCCCTTTAAGTTCTGTCAGAAGAAGAAGAAGAACTGGAGCCCCAATCTATGCCTAGGTTCATCTGAGACACTCTGTATCTCATATACTTCATCCGATGTTCTTTGAAATCATGGGCTCAGATAGTTTGCGAGAGACAATGAGAACATATAGTTCAAACACATGCAGATGTGATACGAGGCCCAGAACGATTACACAGTTTGGCCCTAAGTCAACTGTGCCAGGAGGAAGTCTAAAGGCATTGCACGGGAAGTGTCACAGAATTGCCTGGGCGTGGTATACAACTTTAGTTCTTAGCCAATAAGGAAATGACTTTTCCCACCAAAAATGTAAGTCTATAATCCTTTGCTTTGTTGCTGCTTGAGAGAACACAGGTCAGGCACATGTTTAAGAGAGTTCCAAGGCCAAGAAAACAGATCTAAGACATTCCAGGATTTAAAAAGAAGGCACACAGAAGGCTTTTAGTGAATAAGCAGATACCCAGAATTTTAAGGAGTATTTGGAAGGGAGGTCTGGCCTTTATTAGCACTCTAAACAGAAGGAATGTTATTAGCATTTGCAATAGCAAATGCAAAGAACTCAGTCATCAGGTCTTTCAACATCTCAGTGGGGAAGGACAGGGGTTAAGAAAGCTAAATGGGGAAGCCAGGATGGCTCAGTGGGTTAAGCACTCACTTTGCAGCCCCGGGGACTGAGGATCGAATCCCAGCCCCAGCCCATGTGGACCCACATGCTGAACTGGGGAGTGCCCCCAGTCCAGTTCTAACCAGGGTGAAGACTCTGGCTCAGTTCCTGCCCTGTGCAGCCCCACTCCCACCTGTGGCATAAAACTATGTGGAAAAACAAATGATGTGCAGCTATGGAGACTGTTCTGGGCCCTCCCCTTCTCTCTGTCTCTGTATCTCTCTCTCTGTCAAAAACAATAAAAATAAATCTTTAAAAAAAAAAAAAGAAAGCTAAATGTTCCAATTTTCTATTACTGTATAACAACCAAAACTTAGTAGCTTACAACAACAATTTATGTCTTTCATGCTTCTGAGGGTTGGTTGGTTGACTGGACTCAGCTGGTCAGCTATTTTGTTTTTCATGCATTTCTGACTGGGATAAGTCATGTGATGAAAGACTGACTGGGCTGGATGGACAGATGGCTTCTTCATTCACATGTCCAACCCCTCAGCATGAATTACTGGAACAGCTTCATGTGGCTGGCCAGACGACCTCAGAGAATGGTACTAAGGTTAGTAAGGCTTCTTACACAATGGCTGACTTACCCCAGAGCAAGTGTTGCCAGAGACCAAGGTGGGAGGTGCATCATATTAGCCACACTCTTTTGGTTACATAAGTCCATATCAGATTGAATGTAGGGGGCACTACATAAAGGCATGAATACCAGGAAGTGCTATACCACTCCAGGATAGGATCCGCAAAGCAGGGTGTAGGGTACCGGTATATAGTTTTAAAAGGTTTATAATACATATTGTTTTACACTGCTTTCCAAAAACTTGCAACAATTAACATTCACTAGTTTTTCAAATGCACATGCTTTACCTTCCGCAGCATCCAATTCAAAGGCAATTATAGTTTTAGTTTCATTTCTTTGACCGTGGCCGTGGCTTTTTTATTATTTTTTAATATATTCTTTGAATCTTTAGTACTACATTTGGCAAAAGCCCTGGAATTCTTAGACCAATGAAGATGAAGCACTGAATAGAGCTGGTGAATGATACCCTCAGGACTTCTACAATGCAGAATTTTAGAGATATATCTAGGAAATTTATTTCAAAGTCATTACAGGACGCAGGAGAGCTAGTCAAAATGTAAAGTACCCCAAGGCAGGGATGACTTCCATCAAATTCAGATATTTTAAGCGCTGCTGTGGTTGATTACTTTAGGCCTGACCTAGAATAACTGGAAGCACAGAGGAATCTAAGATAGACCTTCAGGTTATGTGGGTGCAAGGAATTAGAAATATGGCCTTACAATGCCCATATCAGTTTCCTGGAGAACAGAGAGGTTACAGAAGCATTCTTTATTGGAATAAACAACACCAATATCTATCCTCTTTTCCATTTGATAGTAAAATGTTGATTATTGCAGCAATTTTAAAATTAAGTATTATTTTACAATAACCTGAAAAATCTGTTTGGAATGGTAAGATCCTATTTTGAAAATATTTCAAATCATGCAAACCAGATGGCTATCTCTAATTTTGGAATTTCTTAGACAGGTGTTAATCTAAAATTGTCTTCCAGTTTCTCTTTTAAATTCCAAAGAAAGCTACAAACAAAACAAAACTTGTAGAAAAATGCCTCAGAGGCAAATGACAGCTATTTTGATCACAGCAACTTTTATTTAGAAGAAAAGAGCTGACTTATAAAGAAAGTACACTGGACTGAGACAGTCTCTAAATGAAAATGTTTTTGCTGACATTGGAGAGAGAGAGGCACCTACCACACTGGCAGTTATTTATTGCAACCCAAGTACTTGAGAGAAATAATAGGCTTCACTTTGCTGTAGGGGAAAAATGTGAAAAGTAATTACCTAAAAATCCTTATGGAACTATACTAATTGGTATTTAAGATTATGAATATCTTGCAAATTATGTTTGAAGTGACTGTTATTAACAATCTCTTGAATCAGAGGTGTCCAATCTTTTGGCTTCCCTGGGCCACATTGGAAGAAGAATTGTTTGGGGCAACACATAAAATACACTCAATGAAAGCTGATGAGCTAGAAAAATAATGGCAAAAACAAATCTCATAATGTTTTAAGAAAGTTTACGAATTTGTGTTGGGCTGCATCTAAGGCCCTCCTGGGCCACATGTGGCACACAGGCCACAGGTTGGACGAGCTTTCTTTAGATGCTCCTGTCTTGGTTATCAGATAAGCTGTCATGGTATCACAGTGCTTGTGTTCAAGTAACCCTTATTTTACTTAAAAATGACCTCAAAGAGCAAGAGTAGTGATGCTGGCAATTCAGCTATGCCCAAGAGAAACTGTAAAGTGCTGCTTTTAAGTGAAAAGGTAAAAGTTCTTGACTTAATAGGAAAGAAAAAAAAATCCTATGCTGAGGTTGCTAAGACAGATGGTAAGAACAAAACTTCTATCATGAAATTGTAAAGAAGGAAAAACAAATTTGTGCTGGTTTTGCTGATACAATTCAAACTGTGAAAGTTAAGACCACAGTGCACAAGAAGTGCTCAATTAAGATGAAAAAGCATTAAGTCTGTGGGTGAACAGAAAATGTGGTCTAATTGATGGTAACATGTTTCTCCACAAAGCATTGAGCCTATATGAAGACTTTAGCAAGCAATCCCCTGAAATGAGTGACACCAAGCTACTTATTACAAGTAAGGAATGGTATCACAGATTCAGGAATATGTTTGAGATACCACATTCACATAACTTTTATTACAGTATATTGTTATAAGTGTACTACTTTATTATTGTTGCTAATCTCTCACTGTGCCTAATATGTAAATTAAACATTATCATAGGTATGAATGTATATGAAAAAAACAGTACATATAGAGTTGGGTTCTATGCAAAGTTTCAGGCATCCACTGGGGATTTTGAAACATATCCCCCACAGATAAAGAAGAATCACTGTATGCAGCATATACCTATAAGCAACAAGTACCAATGGATTTTTAAAATTATAGTCATACCCACATAACGATGCTCAGGTTCCTGATGGACCACATATGCAATGGTGGCCCCATAGATTCAAATGGAGCTGAAAAATTTCTATTGCCTAATGATGCCATAGCCATTGTAACACAATGTGTTATGTGTTTGTGGTGACACTGGTATAAACAAATCTGATGCACTGCCAGGTGTATAAAAATGTAGTGCATACAATTATTATTAGCACATAGTATTTGATAATAAGTGATGATGTTATTTATGTATTCATTATATATACTTTTAATTGTTACAATTTTACAATTTACAATTTACAATTTTACAATTTAATTGTACAATTTTAGATTGTACTCCTACTTATAGAAAAAAAGTTTGCTGTAGAACAGTGTGCTGTATTACACTGGCAACAGCCTCATACATCTCGTTTACTGCATCTCCTGATTTCATCATTTTCTCTTGTGCTTGATTTAACCTCGTGTTGTTTTGTGCAGTAACATACTAAACAGGCTTGTAGCCTAGGAGCACTAGGTTATACCACACAGCAGAGGCGTGCAGTAGGCTATACCAGCTAGGTTTGTGTAAGTACACTCTATGAAGTTGCACAATGACAAGAGAGCCTCATGGTGCATTTCTCAGAACATATCCCCATCATTAAGTGGTGCATGACTACGGACCAAAGACCAGCTAACTTCACACTATTTTAAGTATTTAGTTTCTCTTTTACCACCCACTATTTCCTAAAATTTCTAGTTATTAATATATGGATCATCATAACACATTACCTAAGAAATAATCAATCAGAGATTATGTCTTAAATAGGTGAGTAGCAGCAACAGCATAGAAGCAGAGGCTGTTCAGAGCTAGAAGAGGCCTTGCAGGTCACAGTTGGAAACCATTAACTTTGTAACCAAGGCCTCAAATGGTTTGGGATTTGTCACACATAACCCAGTTAGTAAGTTCTGTGTCCTTGGGCAAGTTAAACTTCCCTGAGCTTTATTATTTTCATCCATAAAATGCAAATGTTGTAAAAATTAAACCAAATCATAGATAAAAAGAAAATACACTTAAAATTTCTATTCATGAAGTATGAGTATAATAATGTGTTTAATATTAATACAGTGACACATATATCAGGGATATATACTAAAAAAAATTTCCCAGTAGAGATGAACAATGAAAAAAGTACAGAGATAGGCAGAAAAAGACACAGTACATGGGACCTGGTAGTGTTCTTTTCTCTAAAATAAATGTCAGGACTAGCACTCTTGCTCTTTTCACTGTATCACATGCACGGGTCTCTATCCAGAATCTAATGAGCCAACAGCAGCTTAGCTGTAAAGACAAAGGGTTGAATTACCTGTATGCAGGAGCCTGAATTACCTCTTACCCTTAGTGATAATCCCTCTGAATTAGAATTGCACCACCACCAGGTCATGGGCCAGTGTGAGTATAAGCAAGCTCACATTTTGGTTGCTTCTACTGTACTTTTCTATGACTAAAAAAAAAAGAGGACAGCTTCTGGGTTCAGCTCCATTCCTTACGTGTTTAATATTCCAGTTAATGACAAAATAATTTATTAATAAAATTCCTAATCTATGTTTTTAATCCCTAGGAGTTTTAAGGTGTGGTTTAAACAAATTAATCAGGAAAACAGCATAATAGAAAAACTAAAAAGATATTGGCATAGCACAGACCATAAATACTAAGACAATTTTTTTTTTTAATATTTGGGAGCTCTTCTGGAATTTCACCTAAATAAAAGAGTAGTGTTCTTTGTAGGTTAAATAAAAATATTGTTCAGGGGGAAGCCGGGATGGCTCAGTGGGTTAAGCACTCATTATGCAGCCCCGGGGACCGAGGATCGAATCCCAGCCCTGGCCCGTGTGGACCCATATGCTGAACTAGGGAGTGCCCCCAGTTTGGCTCTCACCGGGGTGAGACCCCAGCCCAGTTCCTGCCCTGTGCAGCCCTGCCCACCTGTGGAATGAAACTATGTGGAAAAACCAATGATGTACAACTATGGAGACTGTTCGGGGCTCTCCCCCTTCTCTCTGTCTCTGTATCTCTCTCTCTCTCTGTCAAAAACAATAAAAATAAATCTTAAAAAAATATTATTCATATTGCCTTATGTATATTTCTGTATAAAAGGTTCAACAGATATTGATACAGTATTTACATTTTTTTCCGGGACTCATTTCCCTCATATTTCCAGCTCTAAGTATTCCCCAAATCTGAGAGCTGTCCGGAAAAAATCCCACTATGAATACCTCTATTTTTCATATTACCTGGCTAGACACTTTCTGGACAGTCCTTGTATAAAAGGGTATATACGTGTGTGTGTCTGTCTGTCTGTCTACCTACCTACCTACCTGCCTACATATCAGAATTAGAATAGTGTTGAAATTATAAGTTAACTAAAAAAGATTCATCTAAAATATTTCTATCATATTTAATGGGTAGGAAAATATTTGCTACCATTAAATATGGTTAGCAAATATTTTCCTACCCATTTATTCTGAACTTAATAGTAAAATGTTTATAGCTTATAAAACAGGATACCTAATCACCAGATGCCACACAGATTCTATGTTTAGGATAACTCCATGTCAATATTAATAATAATTTTAATAATAATTTATCTTTAAGGCTTTGAACATCTTTTGTATTTTGTTCTGGGGTGTTTTTATTTTTTTTTAAATACATGATATTATTTTTAAAAATTAGATCAGTTGCATTGATGGGTGACTGACTGCGAAAGGTCACAAGACAAATCTAGGGAGACAGAAATGTTCTGCATCTTAATTGGGGTGAGGGTTACATTAGGTAATACATTTGTCAAAGCTGATCAAATTGTACATTTTAAAATCTGAGTATTTCAGTGTATTAAATTATACTTCAATAAGAAAAAAATTTTAAATAAATATAACAGGTTCTAAAATACTATTAGATTAAAAATATCTAAATCTCAAATTACTAGCTCTTGCTGGGTTAAAAAATAAAAATCAGTTAGGAGGTAATTGCACTAGAGTTTTGGCAGTGAGAAATGACAGGAAACAATGATGGTTTGAAAGATAGGAGGTAGAGTTAACAGGATTTCATAATTAAATGGACATGAAGGTGATGGTGAGGAAGAACTCAAGCATTCCCAGGTTTCTGCTTTGAGCAAATAAATGGATTGTGGTACCATTTCCTAAAATAGGAAATACTGGAGGACAAAAAATATGAGGGGAAGGGTAGATGAATGAGTTCAGTTTGCACCTGTGAAGACGAATGTATCTCTAAGTCATGCGGGTAATATTTAAGAGGCAGCTGGATATGAAAATCTGTGGCTGAGAAAACAGGTCAGAGCTAGAGGGAGAAGTTTGGGGGTCACAAGGAGGCCCAGAGGAGACACAGGAGAAAGTTACAGAAACCATGACAATAGCTGCTATCACTCAAAGAAAAAATTGAAAGGGAGAAAAGGTTTTGGGACTGAGCCCTGGGAATTTTTACTATCTAACAGCTGGTTGAACAAGGAATTGATACAGGAAAGCATGGAGGAGTAGACAGGTTGGAAGAAAAACCCAAGAATGTTGTAATGTGGAAATCATGATAAGAGAATTCCAAGAAGCAGAGAGTAGACAATGGTGTCAAATGCTGCTGGGAGGTGACAGAGCTGGGAACTGAAAGGTAGCCATTGGATTTAGTGACACAGTCTTACTGACCTTAACAAGAGTTAACTTCGTGGAAAAGAAGCCAGGTTGGAGTAGGTTGAAGAGTAGGAGATTGTGAAAATAAAGAAAACCAAGTCAACATCTCTTAAGAGAAATTTGACTATAAAGAGGAGGAAAGACAGAGTATTAGGTAGGCTTACGGCACAGGTTTTATAAAGCTAAGAGAAACTAGTACATATTTAAATATGGACAGGAAGTTTGTAGAAAGAGATAGGCTAAGGAGAGTTAGGTATTTTTTTTTTTTTAATAATTTCTCTTCTTTAATATATTTTTATTTATTTATTTATTTTTTGACAGAGAGAGAGAGAGAGAGAGAGAGAGAGAGAGAGAGAGAGAGAGAGAGAGAGATACAGAGACAGAGACAGAAAGAGAACTGATCTGGGCAAGCTCCCAGTTCAGCATATGGTTCCACACGGGCCAGGGCCAGGGCCGGGACTCGATCCCTGGTCCCCAGAGAGTTGGATGTTGACAGGTTAACAGTACTAGGTTCCTGAAAAGGTCAGAAGAAAATGGGTCCAGAGTCCAGATGAAGAGATAGTGACTCCACTGTGCCTAGAAGGAATGAGGGAAGGATGGAAGCACATGCACCCATGTATATCTGAGGGTGGGGATTTGGAATAGTTTCTATCAGATGACTTCTATTTTCTGTCTTTGAGAAAAAAAGAGAGAGAAACCTAATGCAGAAAACTGGCTGTAACCTAAATTCATTTTTAAATTATTTATTTATTTATTGACAGAGAGAGGGGGAGAGAGAGAGAGAGATACAGAGACAGAGAGAGAACTGAACTGGGGGAACTCTCCAGTTTAGCATATGGGTCCGCATGGGCGGGAGCCGGGATTCCATCCTCGGTCCCCGGCACTGCAAAGTGAGCGCTTAACCCACTGAGCCATCCCGGCTTCCCCTAATTTTTCAATTTAATTTTAAATGGTTAAACATTTCAAACATACAGAAAATGTGTATAATTAGAAAAATATAAAAGGTAGCTCTGTAGCCGCCACTAAGTGTAAGCAGATATTAATAGTTTGCCATATTAATTTAGAACACTATTCTAACAAGAAATAAAATATTACAATCAGATCTAAACCTCTGCCCTTACATTCCTCATTTTTCACTTCATCCTCAGAGGAAACCATTATCTGGAAATCAGTGTCTATCATTCCCATGGATATCTTTGTATTTTTCCTATGAAAGTACCGAGTTACATGTAGCACATAGCAAGCACTATGTGTTTTGTGCTGTGAGGCACAAAGATACAATAAAAGCTACACACCAAAATGAAGTGGCCAAGAAAACACACACACATTAAAAGCCAAAGGGTCCAGGGCTGGTTCTTAGACTCTACTCCCAGGGTAAAGAGGAGACAGGATTAGCAGATGTTTTGGGAGGAGATACATTGTTCTGCTGTGAATACTCTTGGGAGGAATGGGCAGGCTTGATCCTCCCTTACTTCAAGCCAAGAGAGAGTGGGCTTCCACAGAACAACTCACTAGCTCAACGCATGCACCCAGGAGCTTGGGAAGTGGTGGACTGGACTCCAACATAAACCTGATGAATCCCCAAGTGAAAATGTTCAGATTATTTGCTTCAGGTAGAGGAGTAGAGAGAGTTCACTCAGATTTCAATAGGCTGCAAACTAAGCACCTCCAAAAGGTAGAATAGGATAACTTCTTTTCATCTGTTTTTCAATAATAACAATCAATTTACATGACTTGAGTACTCAAGTATGGGGGAAAATATAAGAATGGGTCAATTTACTTTAGTTGTAATCTCATTTACAAAAAAAAAAAGGAATTAAGGAATATATTATCTTCAGAGCTTATAAAGTGCTTCAGCATTTCTCACCCTAGCAGAGCATTCCCTTCATATAGTCTATGTAACTAAAAGAGGAGCCTTTGCCTTCTTTGTATTAAATGAATCATGAGTGGTCAGACAGGCCAAGTACTTAAGACAGAGAGGGCAGGACTCCTTCAACATGAATAAGAACCAAAGGCAGCTCCTTTTTGTTCAAAGTTCTTGTTGATTCAGAGCAAGTACATACTCAGTTTAGTTAAACATTCTTTTTTCAACATGTGGGTGTTTAAAGAATTTTATTAGTATTTTGCTCTTAAAATTCTTGCTTAACCACAGATCCTCTATGCCATAAAGGAATTTTAAAGGGCTCTTATTTATTCATCATAAAAAAATTATAATTCAGTATTTCTCAAAGTGTAATCCATTGATCTTTTGAATCAGAATCAGATGATAATTTTCTAAATGCAGGTTGCGAGGACCTACTCCCAGACCTACTGAATCAGAATCCTTAGGGTACAATGCCTGAGAATATGCATTTTAAAAGTTCCTCAGATTTTTCATATTAAATTGAGGGGGAAAAGCTAAAGAAATAATATCCTCTAAGGAAAACCCTGTCTATTATATTGAATAACTACTTTATTGGCAATAGTGTCAGGACTAAAATGAATCTTTCAAGTTCTTTTCCATTGTAAGACTTCATTAAATATTAAATGATTTATTAATAGGTAATTAAAAACTATTGTTAATAAAAGGAATGCTATAGCTCTTAAAAATCTGAACCAATAATTTAGTTATTTAAAACTGGATATCTATTTGATTTTTATTTTGAGATAATTATAGAATCATATGTGGTTTTAGAAATAATACAGAGATCCTTTTACCTAGTTTTCCCAATGGTAACATTTTATAAAATTATAATATCACAACCATGATAATGACATTGATATAATTTACTGATTTTATTCAGATCTCCTGTTTAACTTGTACTCATTTGTGTGTGGTTGAGTGAATGTACTTAGATCTACACAATTTTATTATGTGTAGGTTTGTGTATATCCCCTGGCAGCCATTAATTAGTTCTCCATCTCTACACTTTGAAGAATGTTATATAAATGAGTTCATACAGATGTAAATTTGGGGGATTGGATTTTTTCACTCAGCATAATTCCCTAGAGATTCTTCCAGGTTGTTGTATATGTCAATAGTTCCTTCCTTTTTATTGCTGAGTAGTATTCTACAGTATGTACATATGTACCACAGTTTGTGTAACCCATTTACCTATTGAAGGATAACTGTCTGGGCTGATTCCAATTTTAGAGTGTTACAAAGATGCTATGAACACACATATTCAGGTGTTTCTCTATGAAAATAAGTTTTCATTTCTCTGGAATAAATGCCCAAGAGTGTAATCGCTGGATCGTATTGTAGTCATATGTTTGATTTTTCAAGAAACTGCCAAACTATTTTCCAGAGTGGCTGTACCATTATACATTCCTACCAGCAATGTAAGAAGGTCCACTTTCTCTGCATCTTCCCCAATATCTGGTATTGTCACTGATTTCAATTTGTTTCAATCACAACAATGCACACTTTAAAAATAAGTAATGATATGTATCAACATAAAGATACTTATTAGAGAGAGCCTTGGATTTAGGATGAAAACTTCAGTTTCTGCCCCATCCCCAGCACTTATTAACATGGACAAACTTTAACTTAAAGCTGCCACCTTCAGAAGTCAACCTGTGGAAGAGAAGTATAACTCAGTGCCAAGGCTAAAAGATGAAATATCACTGGGACTGGTCAAATGAGGTACTAAAAACTATACTACAGGTACAGTTATGGATGGAACAACAACTAAACCCAAATGGGCAACTATTGGAGCATGCAGATATTCTTAAGGATTGCAACATTTTGTAGTGCAATAAATGTCCTGTTTTAAAAACAAATATTCATGTTGTGATAGATTCATGGATGTTAGTTTTTATGTTATGATTCATAACTTACAAATGTGATATATTTGTATGTGTCAAACATAGAACTTTTAAAAGAAGACACTACATCTCCTATTATAGATCTAAAGGATTATTTTAGACCTAAAAAGAAATAGGTAGAGAACAAAAGTGTTTTATAACAATATAGATATAATTTTCAAAATGCTATACATTAAACGCCTGTAAAAATGTTTCACCTACTTGATCTTTTAAGCTCCAATGCCCCCTTCCCCACAGCTTGGTGATGAGTCCAAAGATCTAGAACTCAGAGTTCAACATCCTTACTCAAATCTTCTTCGAAACCCAAGTGGCTATGAAAAGCTAAACATCAGAGACCAGGTTTAATAATCAAAGTATGCACTATTTTTTTCTTATGTGGCTATATTTAATACATTATATTACCAGCCACAATATCATGCCCATACATACAGAAATATCTTGTTTTATTGTGCACTTCACTTTATTGTGCTTTGCAGATATTTTGTTGGGTTTTTTTTCTCTTTCAAATTGAAGATTTGTGGCAACCCTGTGAGAAGTCTGTTGGCACCATTTTTCTAGTAGCATTTGCTCACCTTGTGTCCCTGTGTCACATTTTGGTAATTCTTGCAATATTTCAAACTTTATCATTATTATTATATTGGTTATGATGATCTGTGTGATCAGTGATCTTTCATGTTACTACTGTAATTGTTTTGGGGCACAAGACGTGCCCATATAAGACAGTGAACTTAATTGGTAAATGTTGTGATTTCTGTTTGTTCCACTGGCCACATCCCACCCCTCAGGCCTCTCTATTCCGAGACACAACAATTTGAAATTAGGCCAATTAATAACTCTACA